>SSBO01000013.1:928280-1062733 GCA_005281725.1 Wuchereria bancrofti | reverse complement strand
GGAATGAATGAATGAATGAATGAATGAATGAATGAATGAATGAATGAATGAATGGATGAATGAATGAATGAATGAATGAATGAATGAATGAATGGATGAATGAATGAATGAATGAATGAATGAATGAATGAATGAATGAATGAATGAATGAATGAATGAATGAATGAATGAATGAATGAATTAATGAATGAATGAATGAATGAATGAATGAATGAATGAATGAATGAATGAATGAATGAATGAATGAATGAATGAATGACCATTGGCCTTCTTAGTAAAATTTTCAATTTTTAATTGCTTCATATTTACATTAATCTGTTTATTTGTCAATTTCATTTTCCTTCTAGCAGGAGTTCTTCATATTTATCCTTCAAAAGAAAATTGACTAAATTGGTCAAATTAAAATATTTGTCCTGTTGATAGCGCTAATTATTGCTATACCAATTGTGTTATTCAAAAGAAATTCATTCGTTGTTTACTTTATAGTTAATAAACAATTATAATTACCCTTTTTTAACTTTGATGAAATTTCGTTTTTTGTACTTTCATTGGAAATAAATAAATGTTTGATATAATTGTTGCTAAACACAATTTATTGATATGAATAATTGAATGATCACATTATATGTATTTATATCATTATGTTCGCTGATAATTTCAAATAGAAATAATTTATTTCTGTTATGTGATCTAATTAACATTCAGTAAAGAGATAATCTTATTATGATGATAAATAATTTTTCAATTTTTAATCACAAAAATTAACTGCAAAAACTACTAATACTATTGTTATCATTACTACTACTATTACTACTACTGCAGCAGCAACAGCAGCAATTATAAGTGTCCAATTCCAATTGGTCCCTTCTGTCCATCCATTCAATCGTCCAACTGTCCACTACAGCCATTCACATAATGATTTGGTGAGGTGTGTACATGCTGCTACTGCTGCATACAATAATATCGCTGAAAATCTCTTCGACCCGTAAAAATTAAACCAAACAGATTCAATAGTGTAACCATTCCTCTATACTTTACTACCACCAATTTATTACTTCTTTTTCAATTTACTTTCAAAAATTTTTCCATTCCTTTTTCTAATATTACTTAATGAAAATAGGAAAGAAAAGTATTGAGTTTAGATTGGCTAAGAAAATTTGCTTTTCTTTACCAAAGAAATTTTGAAATTTAAAAAAAAAAAAGATGAAAAAATGGATATGCTGTTATTGTTGATTTATTCTACAAATTTTAACAAATTAAATAATTTGGTAACTTATATTGTGTTTTATATAAACTTTTAATTTGTACAATAATCACTTACTGTTCACTATTGATTTGTAAGAGGATATTCTCTTTCATCGTTATTATAAGTCCAACTTATGTCTTATTAGTAATAATAGTATTATCTGCTAAACTATTAATGATGAAGAAATTATTTTTATTAATTTTTGATTAAAATAAGGGAAAAACGCGAACAGATATCAGTTAAATCATTAAATCATTTAATACAATCAGCAGCATAATTGAAACTGAATTCCTCGAATTGAAGTTGAAATAATTAAATCTTTTTTTTAAATAAAATATATATAATTTAAAATAAAAAATCGACCAATAACTGCAAGATTATCATTGTTACAACTAAATAAATAAAGTTCAAAGTATTTCCATAGCAAATTTATTGATTTTAAACTATTAATTGCACTGTTTACTACAAAAATTGTATTTTACCTCTAATTTTTAGCTTATATTGTAGAATTCTTAATTAGAAAATACAATTATTGGTACTTTTTTGTTCATTTTTTGAAGAAAAATCAAAATTTAATTTCATCTTCTTTTCGTTCAAAGTAGTCAGAGTGACAGGTAGTAGTTAGTAATAGCATTAATTCATATGTCACCTGCCATCACTAGCTATTATTATTCATTGGATTAGAAAAGATTTTTTAAATAAACGAGAAAAAATTTGATTATAGTGTCTGACAGTCATTCAAAGGTCCTTGAACGGAGGCATTGATAATTTTCGAAAAATTAGCGAATGCATGTTTGGTACCATTTATAATATGCATATAAGTTTGTAAATTATATATTATATGCAAATATGTGATAATTATTAGTATTAGATTATCCTTTTAAAATAATAAATTCCTTTTTCTGAAATTATATAAACGATTTTATCCATTTTTTTGATATTTAAAACTTTTTTCGTTGTTTTTTCTCTATTTTTTTGCTTTTTTCTTTAGTTTTTCCTTTTTTTCCCAAATTTTCCGTAAAATTTTCTTTTTATTTTTTTCATCGAATAAAAATTTTATTCGAATTGTAATAGCTGTGTAGCATAAAAAAAGAAAATAAAAACAAAGAAGCAAATAGCAATGGCCAGTCAAATTGCTACAGTAATGTTAAATTGTGTAATCTGAAATGATAATTAAAGTTCTTTAACAATTATTTTTGTTGTATTTTTAAATGATTACAATATGTTTCCGAGTGATACATCATTGGTTCAATAATAATTGATAATGTCAATTAATTTTTTTCTTAAAAAAGAGATTTTTAGGAATGATAAACGGGCAGAATTCACCTGTGTGATGTTCAAATTAAGTTGGCTAACTATGACTTCTGTTATTCCTCTCTAAAATTAAAAATTTGAAAACTTGAAACAAGCAATGGATTTAAGTTTACAACTTTTTATTGTTTTAATTACAATTAGAAGCTGTGCTGCAATTCCAATAGCAACAGAATTACAACAGCAATATTATGTCAATGGTAAATTAATAATTCCAATCGATTATTTCATTATTTTCCTAATCTTGATTATGCTGTCACTATTTTAAATAATGAACCGTGAATATCAAAATTATTATTATTATTTTTATTGCTGGTGTTATTATTACTATTATTATTATTATAATTATTATTATTATCATTATTATTATTATAAACATATGCTTGATTCAGAGCTTACATATTAAATTTCTCATTTATTATATGGCATATGGATTGTCAATATATACTTGTTATTATCAATATTATTTATTATTTAATTTTATTTATAAGATATCAGTTATGATAAATAAGTATTGAAAAATGCCAAAAATCAGCAATTTTTTATTGCAGACTAATATCTTATATATTAGTATGAACCATGAATGATATATTAGCTTATATATATATATTACTTAAAAAAAGATTGAAGTTTTAGTTAAGAAAAAAATGATGAATTTGAAATTTCGATGGAGTTTTGGGGAAAATTTCTTCTTTAAATAGTTTTAAAAATTTCGTTTTTTCTTTTTTCCTCTTTAAAGTAAAATTTTATAGTGACACCAATATGTGAGCAACAATCGATTAAAGTAATATTAAAATTTAATGGTAATGATTGGCCAGCTGGACAATTTGAAGATTGGATTATTGTTGGAACAAATAATCGTGCTGAATGTCGCCTAAAGGGAAATGGTGAATTACATTATGTTATCGAACTTGCAGTTTTCAATGATCCATGTCAAACAGAAATGGTTAATATTTTGAATTTGAAAAAAAAATTAGACTTTACAGTAAGAGTTATTGTCAGTAAAAAGTTGTTATCAGCCGATTCGAAAATATGATTTTAGTGAATTGTTGATTAGATTCAGAAATTTTTGATAATACTTCAATAGAATGTATGATAGCGTCATATATTTTCAAAAGTATTCAACAATTTTTAATCGTATTTGAATCCTAAAATTTTAGAATTTTGTTATTTTTGCCGAAATTTTAATTCAAATATATTAATTAGTGTTATTAATTAGTTGGTAATTAATCAATGTTTAATCGATGTTTTTATTAGTCAATGTTTTTAATTTAGTTTATTAGTTAATGTCTTTAATTTTATCATTTTAGCAGAAATTAGTCGTTTGATCTTGAATTCAAAATGACTCCTTTAAAACTTGAATTTAAATTCGAAATTAACTCGAGGTTAAAGTTAACTTTTGACTAGAATGAGAAAATATATATTTTCTTTATAAGGATAGTAATTTCATTTTCTCGTTCTTTTTTTTTTTTTAAGTAACAAGAAAAATTTTATTAAATAATTGCTATCAATGAGAGAAAAAGAAAATTACTGTCAAATTTCTTCTATCGCAAATTTCTGTAGCTCCTCTCTTTTTCTTCTCTCTTTCTAACATGAATGAAATTGAAATTTGATTCTGTTACAATCTAAAATTTCCATTTCCCATGAATCATTTTCACAAATAGCAATTTGAAGAAAAAATGAAAGAAAAGCGATACAAGCAAAAAGAAAAAGATAAAAGTATCAAAAATTTTCGGTGGTAAAAATCGGAAGTTTTCTGCATGATAATATGATTATCTTTAAAAAGCTTGGAAATGTTAGCTTTCAAACTACAAGTTAGTGCTATGAATGGAAAAGATTGGTTGAACATATTGGTGTATCAAATTTTGTTTCCGGAAATATATACATTTATGCAAGAAAATGATAAATTTTCGGATTATTTGATGTTAAAACATTTATTAGAATTATCGTGTCATCGAAATGATAAAACTTTGAGAAAGTTTTTAAAACCAAATTATGATATTGTTGCTTCAACAATTAATTGATTGCAATCAATTGATTTGTAGCTGATATAAACGGATAGATTTGCGTAAGATTATCATCCGGAAATCTCGTATTATCTAATCATTTTGAGTAATTTTTATTATGTTGGAGAATTTTCAAATTAATTCTCTCAAAATTTTCCCATATTTTTTTAATAATTTAAAATAATTCTTATTTAAAATAATTTATCATTTATCATTTAGCCTTCTACGGGAGTATTTCAAAATCGAATTCGAATTGGAAAAAATCCAGCTGTAATTTTACTTGGTGATAAAACATATATTATTAAATGTACATACGGATTACCGGAAATAAGTCAACTTGATATTCCATCTATAAATCCATCATTCAATGCTATTACATTAGCGTTAGCACTTTTTTTTGGAAATTTTTTCATTTTTTTGCATGCTTGTTTATTTATACGTTTAAATTCTAGAAATTTTGTATGCTTTTTTTTTCATTCTTTTAAAAATACTAACAAATAGCTATGATATACTGAAATTAATACCATATTTTGAAGTGTAAAATACTCAGATTCCGATCGATGATTAATTTAAGAGATTTGTCAACAAATTCAATGCAACGTGAATCACTAAATGCTATCGGATTGCCAGTATCATCAAATGAAACCACTGGAGAAATTGCAGAAGGTGAAGATATGGATGATAGTAGTGATAACACTATTATATCATGGCCAATTCTTTTCTCTATCATTGGTGGCTTATTCGTTATCATTCTTATTCTTATGTTTATATTCATTTGTTTCCGATCAAAGATTGAAAATATGCCAAGCAATTTGCAAGGACAAAATGCTTCAACAAATGATGGTTCGTTTAAGAAATACCAAAAAAAAATTCAGAAATTTTTTCTAATAAAATTACTGTGAAAAATTTAAGTTAATATAAAAAAACTGATTAAAATATAAATTTTCAAATTTCGTTTATTAAGAATGCTATTATTATAATTTTTAAAATTTCTTTTCTTTTCTTTCTTTTTGAAGATTCCCATTTATCCTTTTTTATTGAGTAAATAATTAATCTTACTTCTAAGCTAACTTTTTCCTTTATTCTTTTAGGTGTTAAATGATTATTTAAAAAAAAAATGCATCTGATAAAAATATGCCAATTAAAACAAGTGTATACTGATAGTTTGCACAAATGCATCTCCAATTTTTAATTATTCCATTTCTAATTTCAGATTTAAAAAGTCAGTATTTTTTCCTTCGACTTTCCTTTTTTGAATGAGTAAGCATAAATTTAATAACTGCTATTACAGGATATCACTTGACCTTTAAAAAAAGCAATGCTAATAAATTAAAAAATGAAGCAAAGTATGATTTCATTCACGTAAAAAAAATAAGCAAAACAAATTAAATTAATGAATGGATGCTGATAAAGTCAAGTGCAAGAAATTAATTTGTTAAAAAACAAATTAATTAAAGCAAAAAAAAATGTAATTTATTATTTTAATACTATATTAAGCAAATAATTGACAAAATTTTCAAAATTTACCCAATTTTTTTTTATTTTTTATTTAAAGCTTACTTAAACAATTTATTAGGTTATTAGAGAGAGCAAGCTTGCAGACCAAATTTTTCAATTTTTGAATAATTTATCATTTTCATCCGTCCTCCTTTTTTCTTTTATTTTCTTCTCGTGTCAACTCTTTTTTAAATTATTATTATTTTTAAACTCACTAAAATTTGCATTATACATCATAATAATATGTTATTTAATTTAATTTAATGTGTAATTCTGAGGCGAATAAATTTGAAACTTCCTCTAATTTTAATAGTTGAGATCATTATGTTCGATAAGAGAAATTTTCAATACTGTGATGGTAAAAAAAAGAAAATTGCGATAAAATTTATAAAATATGATGAAAAGTTATCTTAGGAGCATCTAATATAGCAGGGAACATTCAATTATCGAAACCATTCAATTGAATGACAAAAATTGTATGGAATGAAATCAAATTTAAATTACTGTTGGATTATTTTTTGAAAAATTTATTATTTTGTTTTTCTTTATGAAATTTAATAATGAAAGTTTACTAACAAATTTATTACTGGTCATTTTTTTTTTTTTAATATACAACACAAATTTTCAAAATATAGAAGAAAATAATGGAGAAAAGATATTGTCATATTTCTACATTATTAGCATATTTCAAATTAAATTATCATAAAATTATCATATTTTTGCTATACCATATTTTAAATTATATTATCATATTTTTAGAGGAAAAACATTTCCTCAGAAGTTTTATGAAATTTGATTATTATTATTAATCTAAGTTTTTATATTTATTTAATAGCGATATGACTTTGTTTATTTACAACAATAATTCAGTCATTTAGGTGTCACAATTAGTAAATTTGGTATCAGTGATCTTTGGTGGAATGAAAAGAATAATGTCAAACCAAAACAGTTGTCAAGCATTCAAACAACAAATGAACAACGGTTTCTGTTTGTCAGATTAAAATGATTGCTTTTAAAAAATTTATTATAGTAAAATACTTCTTTGTTTTCCTCCATAATCCTCCATAATACTGTGATGCAAAATTTAAATTTATAATCAAAAATGAAATTGAAAGACAATTGATAATAAAATTGAAAAATCGAATTTTATATAATTGTTACAAAAATGATAAAATTAGAAAATTATTCATATTTTTTTAAATAAATTATTTTCTTTTATTTATTATGTCCTTTTTAATAAATAGTCAGAGTTTTTAATTGAAATTTAAAATTTTTAATCATATTACAGATCTTCCGCAACCGTTCAAAGTACGCTACACATTAATTCATCACTATCATCTGATTCATCGATGTGTTCGGAACGAAATTTGCAAAATGCTTCAAGAAGTTATTCGCAACAACGATCTACAACAACAGATTCCGGAATTACTGTTACAGAAGATTTACCGCAATGTTATTCGGAATGGCGAAGTCGTATTCTAGCTAATTTACCAAACAAACATATGAATAAAAATGTTAGCAAATATTAATGATTGTAATTAATTTTTTAATAGCCAATTAACACTTAATATATGAATAATCAATTTCATCATTCAATGTGTAAAAGTTAATTAGTACTAATTAGTACTTAATTTGTAGGAGTATTGTTGAAATTTACGGAAATAAATATTCTAATCTTTATCTGCTTGATATTGAATAAGTTGTTTGCATGTTATTATATGCAAAATATGATATGTAATAGATTTTTCTTTAAATTTAAATTTAAACATTTATTACTTTAAATAAACTATTAGCTGACTTATTTGCATTGTAGTTATCTAACAAAAAAAATTTTTTTTTAACTGGAATTTTAGTGTTAAATTTTTAATGCGTTAAAAAATTTTTTTCTTTATTGACAAAACTAAAGAATACAATTTAAAAAAACTTCATTTGAAAAAAAATCAAAAATTTAAAACTTCAAATATCATTCATTAATTACTCTTAATTTAGGTTGATTTGAACAGATGTTCATCATTACGAACGAATGAGGTAACAGTTGGCGAAAATCAACTCTCCGAAGTTCGTTCAATTACGGAAATCTATCGATCCGCTGAGATGGCTCTCGGTGACGGTGATGCATCATCACAATCAACACTTGAAGGTGCTTTAGCTTTACGACAGAAAATCTGAAAACAATGAACAAAATAAATAAATATAATTTGGTGTATAACTTAATAAAAAAAAAAAAAAGTTGAGATTATTTTATTACTGGATAAAATCTCCTTTTTTTTATAAACAAAAATAAAAGGAAAGTCTTCTAAATTTTATAGATAAAAAATGTTAGCTGAAATTTGAGACTATAAACCAACTAAATTCAAAAACTTTTTAAAATGCTTAAATTTTATATGGTTGTAATTTTAATATTTATTTTTCAAATTTAATCAAGTATCGTTTAAAAATATTTCAGGAATGTCACATATGCCTAATTATCATGATTTGGAACCTGCAATTGAACGCCTAATTCAATGTATTGGTAAAATACGCGGTATTGGTGCACGTAAACTTACCGAACAAGAATTTGGTTAATAAATTTTTTATTCAAAAAAAAATCGTTTATTCAAATACTTATTTTTGAAAATTTTTCCATCTTTTCAATAAGTCATAAGTTATACACTTGTTACTAAGAGAAAGTGATATTAAATTAACAAATCCATGTCACAAATTAGTTTAAAAAAGGCGTCAGTAGGATTTTTTTTTCTACTCATTAATATCAAGTAATAAGTATTTTAATTTAATATATTTTATAAATTAATGTTTTTTTCTGAAGTAATTAGCATGACGAAAAAATATGAAAATAAATTATTTTTTGCATTCAACTGAAGAAAATTTCAGGTCGATGGCGTCGTTTGGTGACCAATAATGTGACATTTCGTGAAACGCTTATAAATGCACGTGATAGTAAACAAATTGAAGAGATTTGTTTAGGACCAAATTACAAGAAATTATTTACTAAAGAAAAATGGAATGCTATAATTCGTTGTATCATTGAACAACAACAACAAAGCAATATGTCAACAAAACATTTTCATAAACGAACTGATTCACAACGACAGGTCAGCTAAATTTATTCATTTATAAATTTATTAATTTAATTTTTTTCCTTTTTATAAATGATTTTAAATTCATTCATCTAAATCAAGTTTATTAGCTTAATTTTTTGTCTTTTAAATTCATTCAGTTATAAATTCGTTAAATCAATTTTCTCGTTTAAAATTCCATTCATTCATTTATAAATCTGTTACTTTTTTCTTCATTTTATGCTCATGAATTCATTTATAAAATTATTAATTCATTTTTTTCTTTTTTAAATTCATTCACTTATTTGTAAATCTATCAGTTAATTTTTTTCCCTTCTTAAATTCATTCAGTCATTTATAATTTCATTAATTTAATTTTTTTTCGTCGTTTTTTTCGCTGTGACATCACTGTGATTCATATTATTTTCTCAATTCAGAAAGAAGAAAAGCGCGAAATAAACAAACTGAATTGAACCATTTGTAATTGTTGAAAGGTTGACAAATAATTAAAACACAATTAATGTTAGAAATTTTTAATATATTAGAATTATTGAAATTATTGGAAATATTGCAAAATATAAGAAATTTTTTTTTTAATTTTTTAAAAATATATCTTAAGTAAAATATATTTCAAAATGTATTATATTTTTGAAATTATAATTTCAAGCATCGTATGAACTTATTTAAAAGAAAAATTAATAATGCACTAACATTACGATATTGTTGAAATTGATGCTACTGGTAACAACGAACTGATAAAATTACCATTTGTGATAGTGGAAATCGCTAGTCGCTTCGACTATCAAAAGTGAATCAAAGTGAATTGATAAGAATGTGAAATGTGTGCCCATTGAATGTCACCCAGTTTTTCATTTTTTCGAACTTTAATGAGAACTAGAAGTTGTTCCTTATTTTTGAATTGTATACTAAAATTTTTAAAAGTATTTTTTTTTTGCAATAAATTTATTTTATTATATTTTCTTTTTCATTTTTAAATAAAAAGAAAAGATTAAACAACCATAAAATTTATTCATTTTTCAAGTAAATAACATTAAGAATCACTAGTTTCATAATAATAATAATTAAAAATGATATCAGATACTTAGAAATGATATAAAATTTTTCCTAAACAATCTGTTAAGCATTCATAAGCAATATTTGGATCTTATATAAATTCATTTCCAATTTTTACTGGTATCATTAATTTCATTATAGTGATGCATAACGTTTAATAAATTTTATATTTTTTTATTATTTTTTCTTTTTTGCAATTTCTACTCAATATTTTAACTTTCTTTCCTACTTGTAGTAATAAAATAACGTCGAATTAAATTTTGAAATGCTAATTACGTAGAGCTTAGTTAATTCACATTAATTTCTTCATCACGTTCTTGAAAATTATAAGTTAAATTAATTTGAATGGTAAGAAATTAAATTCCCTTGCTTGTTTAGACAAAGATAATTGGAGTAAATAGTCGTTAAATATTTTTCATAACTGATAACAAAAAAATGAAACTAATAATCATAGCAATTTGATAAAATTTTTATTTTAAAAATTTACTGACCAGTTTATAACAAAAATGAGCCTCAGAAAGTTTTTTAGATTAGTTTTGAAATTTTAATTTATTTATGCTATTATTTTTTGTTTATGATAATTTGACGAGAATCAATTAGGCATTGTCATTTTGTGTTTGTTATAGATTTTTTGCTTACAAAAACTTTTTTCAAAATCAATTAAATATTATAAATTCCGTGACTATGTAGGTTTTTTTTTTCAGAATCAATTAACTGTTATTATTGTTCATGGAATTTTTCAAAAACTTATTAAGTACTCTTATTTTGTGATTATAAAATTTTTTCAAAACTAATTAACGCATTGTCATTTTATGCTTATAAAAAATTTTGCAAAATCAATTAAATATTGTCATTTTATATTTATTGAAAATTTTTCAAAACTAATTGAGTATTATCATTTTATGCTTGTTCTGTTCTCTTATCCACCGGAAAATTTAATACGTTCCATTTCTTAAAAAAAAAGCAGTAATTATTTATTTCGCTTTCTTTCAGGATTTAGTCTCATCATCCTTAAATGTATACGTCGGTGATGTCGGTTCAAATGGTTGGTAGCATTTATATTCTTCCGGTCCTCTTCCTGTCTGGTTTCTAATTCATTTTTTACTAGTATTGATTTTCCTGCCTAATTGTTACTAACCGGTAAATTTAATACATACTGCTTATGATTTTAATTATCAGTCATTGATATATTTAAAAATTTTTCAGCTTTCCAAATCTATAGTTTTATGTATCTATTCATCCTTCACTTTTTTTCAATTTTAATTTAAATAAGTGTTGTCAAATTTCTAGAAAAAATTTTGTAAAAAATTATTTTTTAACATAAATATTCTTTTGTTTAATATTTAATAAACATATTCAACAATTTATAACTTCATTCAAATTATGAAATAATTTGTAAGATTACCTGAAGTGATATCATATCATCAATACATCGTCCCTACCTAAACTTAACAATGCTATTTTATCTAGCTAATTTTCAATTGGCTAATTTTTGCCTTTTACTTATAACTGAAGTGAGAAAAAAATCATTTACTTGGCAATAAAATCTATTTCCATTTGATTTAAATTTAATTAATTTGGCATTAAAATAAATAAAAGACAAATTAAACCAATTTATCAGCTTTTTCTAGTTTCCTATATTAATTAGTTGACAAAAGAAAAAGCAATCATTCTATCATTTATTTGATTTCAATTATTCCTCATTCAAATTTTCGCATCCAAACATACAATACACATTTTTCATATCATATTTAAATCAATCAAATTTATATGCAAATGAATTACTGATATATAATAAATAAATTATAATAAAATCTAATATCTAATCATATTATTAATATATTGTTTCATTGTCCAACGTGGTTTTATGTTTCATTTTGTATTGTAATACATTATTGATTGACCATTGTTTTGGTAGGTTTACATTTGCGAAAGATTTGTTAAAAGATTAAAAAGTGAGTTTTGAAATTTAGTATTTCATTTTTATTTTTTATTGTTTAATCTTATTTCATATTAATTAACTTGTATTCATTTTCTTTTTTTCGCCTCATAAATTTCATTATTCATTTTTTTTTTGTAAAAAGTTTATCAATTATTTTATCTAACTTCAAAACATTTGAAGATTCTTTTTTTATACTTGTGAAACAGATCAGTTAATTGTAATTAGGAATCAGATTGTAACAAAAGCTATTGATTGTTTGAACTTAAAAGTCTCGCAAAATATGTTAACTTTCTTTTTAATCTAGATCAATAGATTCTTTCAATCAAGATCAATCAATAGAGAAAAAAATTAACATATTAGATATTACAAGGAAAAATCAATAGCTCAAATATTTTGTAATTCTGTTTTTAAAATAGATGGATAAATTTATCTTAATTTAAATTAGAATTAGACAAGATTTACTGATGAAAAGCTTTATAGTATTTCAAAAAAAAAGAATCTTGCTGGATTTTAATAATTTAAAATGCAACTTTGTTTTTTTTTAATTCACTCATATCGATTTGCATTCAATAATAATAAANATTTATCTTAATTTAAATTAGAATTAGACAAGATTTACTGATGAAAAGCTTTATAGTATTTCAAAAAAAAAGAATCTTGCTGGATTTTAATAATTTAAAATGCAACTTTGTTTTTTTTTAATTCACTCATATCGATTTGCATTCAATAATAATAAAAAAGCGTACATATGCATTTAAAATAAATAAGCTTAAAATAAAATGAATTTATTGTATTTTCCTAAAATGTCAAACTTCAATGATAATATAAATTAATAACTCATTTTTTCTTCCTAAATTCTGTCATAAATTTCGAAAATTAAAAAAAAAAAACGAAAAAACATTCTTAGTTTGCTTTATTATCTACAATTCTAAATATTTCCATTATCAATAAATATAATAAATCTATTTTGTTCATATAAAATCAAATTTTAATTATATTCAAATGCTCGAATTCATTTATTAATTTAGATTCTTTTTTGTATATTGTTTCAATATTTGTGTATATTTCATCCATCCATTTATAGGTTACTTTGCATAGTTATGTATATATATATATATGTGAAGTACTACTATTATTATTGATTTTATTACTACTATTATTATTGTTATTATTATTATTACTATTATTATTATTGTTACTATTATCATAACTAATTAATTAATTAATTATTATTAGTGAACATTTTGTATTGATGAGAAGTTTCGTAAATTGAATTGTGTGTAATTTTAAAATCGATGGATTTATTTGATTGTACAAAATGAATAAAATGAATTTGTTAATCTATAATATTTTTTTGACTCATATCATTAATTGATTAATTTTGACATTTTTTCACAATTTTAAAAAAGAAGAAAGAAAGCAAGAATCGGCGGTGCTAAAATGAATTCGCTTTTTTGTTTTTCATTTCCGCAAAAATTTCCTCAATTTCTTATTTCATATTTCAAAATTTAAAACGAATAAATATTTTTTTCTAAAGAATTATATAACAATTAAATTTATGATTACGAAATTAATTATTGTGTGCTTCCTTTTAAAAATCAAGCTCATACTTTTATAGTTGTCCGCTGAAATATAACTGACAAAGCAAAACAAGTGGACAGTAGTGTTAACTTGTTTATCTCTCTTTTGAAGTTTTTTTCTCCTTTTTTTTTTATTAAATTTATTTCTTTCATTTAAATTCTCCCTTTCATTTTCACTTTGTTTTAATAGATATTTTTTATGCATTTAAAATTTTTCTTGCTTTCTTCATCGGAATAACATTAAATGATGAAAGCAGAGAAATGAAAAAATGAGACAATTTTAGAAGAAATTTACAAAAATTTTTAATTTCATTTGATTCATTTGCTATTTCTTTCCTAATTAAAACTGAAATTTTAAAGATGAATTCATTTTCAACTTATGAAAATATCAGATTTAAATGCATTTATTTTCCATATATTTTTTGGGGCAGAATTATAAGCAAATTTTACAGAATTAAATCAATGAGTAACAAATAGTATTTATAATTTATATTCTCACTATAATTTTCATTTCTAGTAACTAATTGAACGAAATAAAGTGAAATGAAATGCATTCATTCAAGTTGCTAGAAGCTAAAAATCCCATTTGTTTTTAGGGTGATAAAGCTGATGATATTAATTAATCCGTGAAATTTCAACATTAAAATCATTTTTTTTTTTTCAATTAAGGCTACAATTAAATTTGATAATATCCCATTTAATTGTTTTTCCAATAAGTTCATTTCACAGTGGGTTTTCTTTTTTCTTTTGTTTTAATTTAGAAATAATATATATATTAAATATATGATATAAATTAAAAACGAAAATTTTCTCAGTTTTCTTTTTTATGTTTAAAAATTAATTTAAATCAGTTTTTGTTTTCTTTAAGAAATTTTTGATTTCAAACAAATTCTTCTGTTTACTCAAATAATTTCATTCATTTTTTTTTTATCTTATCCATTTGCAAATGCATTACGTCAATTCTTTCGTAAACATCAGATGACACAGATGTCATTTGCATGCTTACATATTCGTATATGTATGTTTATAAGTATGCATGTATGTGTGTATGTGTGTATGTATGTATGCATGTATGTGTTACTAGATAACCCAATTTTTTCATTGGGTAGGTAGATAACTAATGATATCAACCAATACCTCTTTTCAACAATGCAAACAAAAGATACTGGAAATTTTTTCATTCCTTTCTTTTTTTCTGTTTTATTTTATTAAATATTTAAAATTTACTATTTTTGTTTGCTTTACGTTTTTAATGACTTATTAAAATTTTATTATTTTTCGTTATGAATAAAAAATAAATTTACACGAAAACTTTTTGATTATTACTGCTATCATTATTCGCCATCATCATTCATCATTGTCATCAGTATCATTATCTCATCTATCATCATTATCATTATTATTCCTGTCATCATCAGTCATCATTATCATCATTCGTCATTATCACTCATCATCATTATCATTATTCCTATCTACATCATTACCGATCATCATTATCATTACCATGATTATCTTATTATCACCATTTAACATTGTCAGTCGTTACTAGTACCATCATCAATCATCATTATCACTATCGTTATCATCATTCATTATCATCATCATCAGCTATCATCATCATCGTCATTGTTGTTGTTGATAAAGTTAGAGAATCAAAGTTCTTTGCTCTCTTTTATTTACATTTCTTTTCCGCCTTATGACAAACAAGCTGTTTGCCCAAAAGCTCTTTGCTTATTTCAACTAATCGATTTATTAAATGTCACAAATTAGTTTAGTCGAATAAAAGGGAGAAAAATTATTCTTTAAATACTTTAGGAAAAAAAAAGAAAAAGGCAATATTACTATCTTTTGACAATTGTATTTGTGGGTAATAATAATTAGAAAGGTATTTCTTCCTTTTTGTTCAGTTTTGATTCCTCTGAATTTAGCTAATAAAATTTCCAAAATTCAAGATGTCATATACCAATTTTTTTTCTTCTATTCTTACAATTCTCGTGTATTCTTATCATTGTATAGTACTGCTGAGTGAGAAGCATAAATATTTTTGATCCATTCTGGCGTAATAGCAATTACCACTAATGAGAAGATTAATTGTAAAGAGTGAGTTATTATCGATGTAGAAAGATATGATAAGATAACGGTAGCAAAAATATATCAGATGAAGATAGCAGTTAAAATGTGGAAAAAATATGAGATACAATGATGATAAATAATGATAATAATAACAATAACAATAATAAATAATAATAATAATAATGAATAATAGTGGTAGATGCTTATCGGATGTAATTAAATTATTGAATATGAAAAAATTTGATAAAAACTGTTTTTTCTTCTTTTTTAAAAGTATTGTATGAAATAATATTTAAAATTTTCAGTGTTTATTTTATCAATTTATTGCAAAAAAGTACGCGAGAAAGGTATGCTGAATGCGCTTTTATCCATATATATTGGATGGTTATTAGGTTTGGTATTAACAACAGTTTTGCTAATAATATGCGGCTATGGTTGGGGACCATTACCGCATTTATATGTTAAATTAGTAAAATTTGTGCAAAATTTTTATCCACATAATTATCCACAAACTGATACATCATGGCCAGCAATTATTAAACAATGTGATACATCATTGCTTCGAAAACATCGTGATGACTCATTATCATCATTTTATTTCAGGTAATTAAAATATCAAATTCATTTTTAAACTTTATCATTTTAAAAAAAAGTGAGAGGTTAAATTTAATTTTAAAAATAAGCTAAATCAATCAGTGAAAAGTTTAAAATTTTAGGTCTTTTTTTAAATGAATTTGTGCCAATTTTCATAGTCTTTGTTAATTTAAATTTAATTAATTGTTAAACTTCCCTTTATTTTTCCTTCCCCTTTAATAACAAATATATAATATTATAGTGAAACTCCAATGCTAAATGTATTTGATGTCTGCTCGGATGCATTTAAAGCTGGCTTCGAAGCAATTATTCAGGTTGAATTGTGCTTTCTTAAATAATTATCTCTTACTAATTATTAAAGCATTACTATTTGATTTGATTTGAGAAGTTTCGCCACTTTATCATACATTTCAAAGAAAAATTTTTCAAAGGATTTATTTCTAAAAATTTTTTCACTCTAATTAAAAAATTTTTTCACTCTAATTAATGCCCAATAATTAATTACGAATAAATTTTGACCGACTATTTTTTTCTTTTTTTCTTACTTTCTGATTTTATTATCAAATTATTGATAGGATCAATTGAGCGTTGCATTCGATTCTGCTCCACCATTCTATAGCACATTACTGGAACATCCTGGCCGATTACCATTTCCGGATGCAAAACGTCGCATTTCACGACAACACATTTTTGGCTACTTTGTCGCATTACTATTTCGCTATGGTGTTTTATTACCAATACGATTATCATTAATGTTTGCTTCATTCATTTTCTCAACAAGCGCAATTGTTGCTGAACATTTTATGGATATGACTGATGAACAAAAATTACGTGTCGGTATTATGAATTGTCGATTATTTTGTGCTGGAATTGGCCTTGTTGCCAGATATCATAATCGCCAATATAGGCCTAAACATCCAGGTAAATAGTATATGCTGTTATGTTTTTCTTTCTTTGTTTTTCTTTGCTAAATATTTTAAAACTAAATTACATCAATTAATTCCTTAAGTTTTATAAATTAAATTAATCATAATCATTAAAATCATAAATATCAGAATATGTGCATTCATCCTTATTTCTAATCTAAATTTTCTATAATATAATTGTAGTAGCTATATATTAATATGATAATATTAATGTCATCTGTAATATATATTGCACACCTTTTGATCATGTAAATCATTTTCTTATTAAATTAATACGTGAATGCCATAATACCTAACATTATGTTTTGGTGAAATTTTCAGGTATTGCTGTGGCGAATCATTTATCACCAAATGATATACAGGTAATTTACGCCGATATTGACCCAAATAATGGTTACGGCTTTACAGTAACGGGTCAACGTCAAACTGGTCTTATTTGCTTTATTGAAACTATTGCCGAAAAATTAATTCCAACGCTATGGGTTGAACGACGTAGTGCCACAGATCGTAAACGTTTCATGGATGAAGTAATTCGAAAAGCAAAGGTTTGAAATTTAAAAAATATAAATAATAAAAATAAAAATTATAAATAAAAAAAATATCTTCTATGGCTTTTTCCGCCACTGATGGATTATTTCAGTTTTGACTAATTATTTTAACATTTAATGTAAAAATCTTCAATTCACCACTGGAGAATTTCAAATATTTAGAAATTATTTCACATAAATTTCAGGTTGATGGCCCAGTGCTACTATTTCCTGAAGGCTATTGCACGAATAACACGCGTGTTTTACAGTTTCGAAAAGCTGTTTTTGAAGACAGTGTTGTTATCTATCCTATAGCAATAAGGTAATAATATCAAAACAAATTTCCAAAATGTTTTTTTTTCTAAAAAAAATATTTGAAATTTATTGCCTTAAAAAAAAAATAAATTTTTCTCCCAAAAATTTCACTAAGCATTTTTTAGGCAAAATGCACGTTTTGGTGATTCATTTTGGTCAGAACCAAAATTTTCGCAATATTTACTACGCGTACTAACGTCATGGGCAATGGTTTATGATGTCACTTATTTGGAGCCACAACAAAAACAACCAGGTGAAAGTAACCAAGACTTTGCACAACGAGTTCAGAGAGCTATAGCTAAAACGTAAGTGAATTACTTCAAATTTCTTTACATTTATTTTAATAAACACATAATTGAGCTTAATTATATGTGTGGTAAAAGGCAAAAACAAAAGTCACGAAAGAGATATTTTAAAATCAAGGAATTTCATTATGCTTAGTAGTATTTTTCGCCATCTTTTTTTTCCTTATGAATTAAGAATTCAAAACTTCAGCAGTTTTAAGCAGGTTTGCGCTTCTGAAACATCGAAAACCCAAATGGACCGACTTAATAAAGTGAAACTCTTAATGAATAAGGCCTTAAGTATGTCATTATTAAAGAATGATACTATAAAAACATGTGTACTTGGCATATTTTCAGCGCGGACGTTGAAAGTATCGCATTAGACGGTCGATTATGGTATATGAAAAGTGAACAGCAACGACTGAAAACGCTGCAAATGAAAAATTTAGCAAGACGTTTTAAAGATCTCATTACCGAACAAACAGACTATGAGACAGTTGAGATGAAATTATCAAAATCACTGAATGGTATCAAATCATCTTCAGTGTCATCAACTGTTTCAACTAATGGAGTTTCATTGACATGATAATAAAAAAAAAAAGAAAAAAAAACGACTTTTTCAACAAAATAACAAAATACTGCATAAATTAAGCTTGTCTACAATGAAATTTTGGTTAGTCGAGAAAAAAAAACAGCATAAAAATACGAATCTTCATCTTACATTCATGATAAGGTGTAAAATGAGAGTAGTGAATAGCTCAATAATAACCAACATCATTTTATATGATTTCGAGAGATTAGGATAAGATCCAGAAGAATATGGAGAAAAACTGAGGCTTTCTCCAAAGATTAATATTTTAAAATCAGCACTCCAGTAACGGACAGAAGTGCAGCAATTAACTTGAATCAGTTTCCGAAAATTTCTTCGGAAGTTAAGTTTAGAAAACAGCATCAGAGGTGGTTTACAATCAGTCATAAGCAATGTAATAATAATCGCAAAAACAGATTATGAAATTAACGATATGAAATAACATATCAAATCATAAAGAATCATTCAACAGTGTCCTACTCTAAATCTCTAAAGAAATGGACTGAACTAATTCAAAAAAAAAAATCGACGAGAATGGATATCTCACAAGGTCCCAAAAAAATTCCTGCAGATGTGATTCAAGTGAAAGCAAGTACTATTAAGTTCTAACTTAATGTTTGCAGTTTATGCAGAATGATACGTCTAGTTGATTACATTGCGTCAATCTCCTCAATGATCCAATAATTCGAAGGAATAAGGATAAAATTTGAAATTCCATAGTAATATGAGCTCTTGGTATTAAGAGAATGATGCTGCAAGCATTTCAGCAGTGTACCGCACATCTGGATCAACGATAAGACACCTTTTCAATATTTCAAATACCTGACGTTCATCTAAAAATTTAGAAGATAACAAAATAAAGTATCATAAAAAGTTCATCCTTATTTTTATCTCAACTAACAATGAATTCGTAGTAAGTAATACTTCCAGGTCACCAAAGAAAAGGTTTCAACTTAAACGAATGGATGACTAAAGTTTCTTACGTCAAACTGGAATTTGAAATTGGAATTCAATTATCATTTGGTTCAAATAAAATAGCTAGAAACAAGATCAGCTCTAAATCTAAAAACTTGTGAATCAAAATGAGAATTACCAGGAGCAAGTTGTCTCAGCGAATGTTCTTCAGATACGCGACACATGCAGTTTGCACCATAATTACCGAAAAATAGATTTCTACAGGTATCACAGTATTTACCTTGTGGCGGTATTTCTTCTGAAAAATGTAACAGATGCTTCAAATATTCCACTTCTTACTGGATTCATGTATTCATGGTTGATTATGTCTTTAACCTATCGGTTACAGCTCGGAATATGGAGAATGTTTCAGATATGTGATAGCAATAAGTAAGGAGTACTTATTCATATAAATGGCATATCTTTAGGCATCCGTCTACATCAAGAAAAAAAAAAAAGAATTATATCATAAAATATGAACCATTCCGGATGGCATGCACAAATTTGACCATATCAAGACCAGGAAAATCCCAACTAGCTAACAAAACTGAATTGTTTTTCTGTGCAAGTTGTTCAATTGGCTCCGAACCAAAAATAATAGCCATTTGCCCAATTGCTTCATAGTCATCATTTGGTCGCATTACCGGGTGCTTACGGCAAAGTAAAGATAAGAATGTAATACCAGCTGACCAGATATCAACCAGAGAAGTTTGACGCCGATACTTAAGGAGCACTTCCGGGGCCCGAAAACCTGGTGTACCAGCCTGAAAATACTTTATCTGATGCACCATTATATAAAGTGGCATCACTAGCATTACTGATAACTGTCGAAAAAACCTCTTAAAAAAAAAGAAAAAGAAACATATAGCTCTATAACATACTTATCCCATCTGAAATTTTATAATCAACGGACACTCTATGTTTGTATTCCAAGAGTATCACTAAAACACAAACTTTGTTGACATGAAGTCGAGGTCGCTTGGTGCATATGTCACACACACGTGGCAAACCGTGACATTCACATCTCTTTCGTTTAAGACCTTTTCTTGCTTCACTCTTCTCGCAAATCTTAAGATTTTGATCCGACACTTTAAGGCTTTTCAATGCATTTCGTTCTCCTATCTAAAAGAATTATAACGATGTTGAAAACCATGACTATAACAATAATATCCTGTCACTCACACAATGTGCCCAATAATTTATTTGATCCTTCGAATAAGACTAAGAAAGGTCAACTAAAATTTAGCTAACATTTCAGTTGATTGTCAACTGATCATCAAACGTAAAAAAATTCAGAGAGTAAATTAACAATAATTACAAATAGCTAATATTTTGAAAATTATGAATTCTAAAAGTCTAATTAAATTCTCATACTTACGCCATGATGATTTCTCACATTTTTTTCTGTTGGTTGACCATCAGACATTTCTTCACAGAGACCAAAATCTATCAAACAATACCTTAAACAAGTATCACGGTATGGAACAATGCAGAATCTAATTTTTAATACATTTCCAAATTCTGAAATTTACTTATGTTTCGATCGATTGTACAGGAAATTAGACGGCTTAACATCCCGGTGAATGATACCTTTCCCATGCAGATACCTCAATGCATCCAATAAATTCTTCATATAATCCAGGATTTCTGGTACTGTGACAGAAGCCATGATTTCCTGCAAAAAAGGAACAATTAGAGCTAAATAACAATTACATATTTACACTCATACATATATACATATACATCACTAAATTATTACACCCGCCACGGTTACGGATGAAAGTAATGCGACTACAAAGACTAAAAGTGATGCTGTACACAACCAAAACTCTGAAATTTCAAGTTAGAAATACAACTCTCTAACTTCAAACTCTCAAACTTTAAATTAGAAATTCTACATTTCAATGTGTTGGTTGTTGTCACCTTAGTAGGAGTATGTTCGAAGTAATCCATAACAATGAAAACACGATCACGTTCTCGATGAGCTGCATGAATCCTCATAATGTTATGAACACCACCAAAACGTTGCAGAATGCGTAATTCCATAGCGATAAATTTTGGTAGATTATTCCTTGCTAATTCTTTCATCGCATATGATGTACCAGGATCACGACGACATTTTATTTGATACACATTGCCAAATGTACCTGAAAAAAAATAAATAATAACAATGTTGGTGATGCGTCATTATGAAGTATATTATAAATATTCATAAGTGCATAATTAATATTTTTTTCATAACCATCGTACGAAAGAGTACATTAGTTGCTAACAGTGATCTCCTTCTATTCGATAACTGAGCATAAACATTACATTTCGAATTATATTGAGAGGGAGGAGCAGAGCGACAAACGTATTGCACGTAAAAATTGTATCAGTTATATCAGTTCTACAGCTCAAACAATAATGGATTTTCGATCTGACTACTGATCTGATTAAACGTGAAAAGCAATGCACTAAACTGAAATGCAGGGTTTTTTATTTGAAATAATGTGATTAAATTTTAACACAAAAATTACTGTGGGTACAGAAGAAGAAATGAGTGGGATCAAAAGGAAGGAAAAAGATAATGCAATTGTTTTCGCACTTACAATGAGAAATTAAAAATGTAGAAGTGGAAGAATTGAAACGATCCACAATTCTTTGATTCATTAATAGCATTTAGTGATCAAATAACAGTCTATTACATGAATCTAATTTCCAAAATCAAATGAGTATAAGAAATAATTAATTTATACCTGAACCAAGCACACCGCCAACGACAAAATTTTCTCGAACCCAACTACTACTCGTTGGTCGATCTGGTGGTACACGTCGTTTCCCGATACTTGGAGTAGGCATATTTATGGATCTTTTATGTCTCAAAATATTTGTTCTTTAGATTAACTGGAATGCTGAAATCTACATATTTCAACAGCTAAAACTAAATCACTTCCAGAACCAAAATTTCAAAAGTCAACAATTCAATTCCCACATGAGTTGAACGATTTGCATTTCGACCTAAGTTGGCGTTTAACGAACCATCTGCGGTGTGTTATATCCGTCCTCAGGTTCATCCCAAATTGTCGCATGGTTTCCGTCCGAATTTGACGAGTGGGGTGGTGTGGGAAGGGTTTGTTCATGCGGTGGAGTATGGAAGTATTACGTGAAGTTGATTTATTGACTGGTTGTGAAAGCTCTACGTAAGCTGAAATTTAAGTGGAGGAATCTTTAGGTGAACAGAGAAGAGTTGAGCAGTGATGGCATCAGCAGATATTCAGTGGCAAATTATTCGAAAGACATCGTCATTTCTGCGTCGACAACGTGGAATCCCGAAACATTTTAGTAGAGAACGTTTTAATATCAAAGGTGTTAACAGTATTCGGTTCAATGGATTGGTTCATAAAAAAGGTTTGGACATCCAGGCAACATCTGATGGTAAAGGCATTATAGTGGCAATGAAGAAGCGAGGTAAATCATTTGATTTGTTAATTTTCCTACTATTTATTAGCTTATCTTTTGTACAGTGCACGTATCATTTAGCTAATATAGGATGGGAGAAAGTTTTTTTTTTTCTTTTTTTAGTGGTTTAACAACAGTTTATGTGTAGAGAATTGACGACATTAGAAGTCGTTTGATCTGAGTCAGAAGTAGACCATTAATTAATTGAGGAATAAAAAACTGCAATATTTACTGACAATAAAGAAAGTGATTACGATCCATTTTATTGAATTTCTCTACCTGTTTTCTAAGGAGTGAAAAGGACAAGAAGAAGATAGTTATAAGGAATTATCCTTTTTCACAACAAAGTTACGCAACTGACTACTACATAAATGGCTTATTTGCTCCTTTGCTATCTCCTTTTATTTTAATTCAGGCTTATTTCAGATAGCATCTGTGTCGGTTTTTTTAACATTGTAACATCAATCTTAAATGCAACATCAGTTTTTTGGTTATCACGCATAACTTTAAGCTTGGAAATGTCGGTTCTTAAATTTTTGCTTTTAATTTAATTTAGGAGTGAGTTTTGCAGGTAAAACCTTTTTCCCTGCTAAGTCGAGCGTGTCGGTTACGCTGAAAAAGAACAGTCGTAAATCTTTAAAAAGCGTGAAGAATATTGCTCGTAGTTGCCGAATTTCTCATAAAGGAGTATGTTTTTACAGTGATCATTGGAATTTTCTTAATTTTCCAGTAAAGAATTTAATCGAAAGTTATACTGTACTTGATAAATTTTCTTTAACTGTGACATAGTTTAAGAATGCTAATCTTAATTTTATTCTCTTACGGCTTACGCTTCACGGCGGCGTAGTTTTATGAGATAATTATTTTTATCTCATAAAAGCATGAAGTACTCAACTGCCTTAGCTAAATCTACATCAATGGTTGAGGACATGCAGAAGCAGAAAAAATAATTTATATTTCATATTTTGCGTTTATTTTTTATTTTCAGTTGGCTCAGAAACGAGCTTCGCAGCTACTTCGTTCATTGAAACCGGTAGCATCACGCCGTGGGCGACGTGTGCGTAAGGCAGAAGTCTGATTAAGTTTGATATGGTTATTGTTTTATCTTTCTCTCACATAATTTGATTGCATAAAGTGTTTTTTAAACTTCGGAAATCTTCCACAGCACAGTTACATCACAGAAGAAAATGCCGATACTGTGGCAGGTTGTTTCTATTTTCTCTAGGTGTTTTACGACTCCAAGTATTCATAAATTGGATATTAGTAGTGGAATACAGCGAATATTGATGCTTCACAAAACAAATGGTCCTGAAATTTTTATGAAAGAATAAATTGTATCTTGCTGGAATCACTTCCCTGGCATGCAGTGGAAACAAGAGAAAAAAAACTGCTTAAAGTTACTCCTGCAAAGGAACTGACATTTGAATAGACATAGTGCGCCACGGAGTCGGTGTCGCTATCCCACAGGCATGCTGCATGTGCCCTGAATAATAAACTTTTATATATTGCTTAAAAGCGCGACATAATTAAGTGAAATTAACATACAATGGTCCGAAAGGAAGTTTCCCGTTTTACAATTAATGGGAGGACATCGTACTTTTATGCTTTAGTGGTCTTACGTCATCACCTGGATTACGTAACAGCTAGTCTTTTATGAGTGAAGGTGGTTCATTTTATGGATGAAAATTGACTGCGAAATCTCTCACCTAACTCTTTGTCCACGTTCTTCGCCCAAAATAACTTGAATTATGTACTTATATTTTGGTAAATTAAGTTCTGAAAGAATTATTAATTTGAAACAACATTTATCAGAAATTGTGCATCACCTTAGTCCATTAGTTCTCATTTTTTCTTTTCAATCATTTTTTCTCTTCACTTAAGGATTGAAGCAATTTTACAAATTAAGATTCAAGTGTCAAGGAATATTCAGGAAGCAATATAAGTCTAGTGGAGCAAACATTTTATTTAACAATAACTTAATCTATCGATTGTAAAAGTATTCCTTTCCAGTTGGTAAAATAAGCTTTGCCTCTTTCTTGAAGATAGAAAAACGCTTAGCAGTATAAGCTTTCTTTCTTTTTTTTGTATGAAATAAGAAAAAAAAGAAATTAGATAGTTCTGAATACCTTTCAAACGATTTCTAATTATTGCTGATAATGAATTGCTGAGTTGCTCTGCACTGCTGGATTCAAACGTATGTCCTCCTAAACTTTTAATTAATACCTCTTCTAATATTCGTCGTCCTATAGGGGCACGAAATCTAAAAAAATGCACAAGTTGTAATTTCGTTATAATTTAAAAGTTAGTGACATCATAATTGTGGACGAAAAAAGATAAAATAGTTGCTTTTGTATTTTTGTAATTTGCTTCTTCAACTTCACAATTCCTTATTTTAAATTTTCCATTCGATTAGTAACTGATTTAAGCTTAACACTTTGAAAATTGAACAATTTTGGAAGTTTGAAAGTTTACGTGCCACAACAGATACTAATTGGATTGCACAATTGCTGCGTTAAATTGTAAAATTCTTCAAAAGATAAAATACTTTAAATTGGCGAAATCAATTTTTTTTTAATTTTAAAACAAAAATTTGCTCCTTGTAGAGTTGATAGCGCAATTTTTGACAAAAAAAAAAAAAAAAGGAAAGAAGGAAGAGCCAAAAATTAATTTTACATTTAAAAAATTGGCCATTTGTTATAAAAATGTATCAGTTAATAAAAAATTATTTTTGAACTTACTTTTCCTGATTTGTTGGTCTTATAGCGAGGCCAGAAACATCTGGTGTTGTTGCATTATAATTCATACTGGATTAGCCTAGCTTGTGTTCATCATTGGCCTAGCTTGTAATTATTGCTGTATCCATGGAAACAGATAAAATAAGTAATATATTTTATTGAATAAATCAATCAATACATATTCTTTTAGCATATTATCATAGCATATTATAAACATGAAAAGACTCACTGCTAAGTTAAAAATATACGATACAATTAATTAAATAAAAATTTGGGATGAAATTAAGATAGATATAATAGAATAATTTAGACTTAATCAAATAATCACTTTAGACTAAGTGTTAAATGAAGAGCAGAAGTTTGCTGCACTAATTGCTAAATCATTATTTAAAAATTGATTAGTCTATTTTCATTTCCATTAAGATGAAATGAGACAAAATGTTAGAAACAATATAATCAAATTTTATGATATGATAATTGAACGGAATTTGAAAAATATCAAATGAATTATTATAAAGTACAAATTATAATCAATTAATTCACTTTTTAATTTCAATATCACCTCATCTGACAAAAGCATTCACCTTCTTAGCATTTTCAATATTAAATGATTGGCACCTGTACCAAAATAGGCGAATATTCAGTGCTATCTTCAAATAATTCAAGCATTTCACCCTGTAATATCTTCTCTTTACTTATTGATTTAAAAGTTAGGAATAATGCAAATAAAATCAAATTCGAAATGTTAAATTTAAAATCTTGAGAAATTTTCAAAATTAAATTTTAGAAATAATAACGTAAAATATCAAACGATCATATGTTTTTGAAAGCATGTTTGAAAGTTTTAATTGAATGGTCATAATTGATTCGAATTTTTGTAAAAAAAAAAATTGAAAATTGCTTCGATTTAGTTGGCTGATATTTTCCAGCTAACGTTAGTCACATAACAATAGTTTAAATAATTTTAATTGTAGCACCAAAAGTTTTGGTGCAAATATCAAGCGTAAATTGTATCATCAGTAAAACTTTTTTTTTTCATTCTGGAAGTCTTAATGAAATGAAATGTTATTTACTATCTTAGAAGATTGTAGATTAAATGTTTCTTTTCATGTGCATCTTATTTTCTATTCTCAACTGATTATATTAAAAAACCCGTGATGTACCGGGAATAAAAAATAAACAGTCTTTGTTCTCTCCTATAGTATTTCTTGTTCAATTTTGGAATAACGTTCATTAAAAAGCTAGTGAAAAAAAGTTCATAATTTTATTAAAATCATCCTCTAAAAAAATAAAAATTAATTTAAATTTAATTAACTAAACTAACCATAACTATTTGATCATCATCCGTAGAATTTCTTATCATATTTATAATTTCATCTTTTAATGTAGTATTTAAATTTAAATGTACAATATCATTACTATTCATTGAATGACAAAGTATTTTGCATGATCGTTTATGTCCATTTGAAATTTCATTAAATTCTTCACTGGCAGATGAATCATTCCCTTTCTGAATCGAACGAATATCACGTTGTTTTAAGAAATTCTGACGTAAAAATAAATTTAGCCGCATGCGATCAGTTCGATTGAGTGTTTTCATAAATTGTTTTAATGCATCAATTTCTTGAGGTTTTGTCAATGACACATTTGTTTTAATTTGTATTACTGTTAGCAAATTTTCGTGTTCTTTTGAGCTAATATTTACTGATTCTTCAGCGATTCTTTCCATTTGAATTATTTGTTGCTGAATTTTGTTCAGATTTTCAGCAATTGCGTCCTGAAAAATTGCAAAAAAAAAGTCATAAAAATGTAAAGAAAATGCTAAAATCTCATGGAAATGTCAAAAAATCTTAGTAAATAAACAAGATATTTCGAGGAATATCAGAAATTCCTTTTTTGTTCTTTTCTTATTTATGAAAAAACTTGAGAAATTAAAATACCACAAGATTATTTAATCAGTTCAAGAATTTTAAAAACAAACTTAAGTATGAACTAAATAATCCGAACATTACACTTATATATTAGCTTCGCAAATTTAATTAAAAAAAACCATTTCTTTTGTTTTCTACTAAATAATAAAATAAAAATCAACGGAGTTTTTATAAAATCCAATCTTAAATTGCTTTCAAAAATTTCAAATGCCACCAAAAATGATCAATGTTATTTAAAAAAGGAAAAAACACAATTGTTAATTATTTTCAATTCTTAATAAAAATTGGAAAATTGAAATTCTCCATAAAATTTCTAAAAATCAATTTATATCTATTTAATATAATGAAGAATATATCTAATGAAAATTTGAAGGTAGCTTAATTAGCATAAACTTTATACAAATATAAATGATATAACTTACAAATAAAATTCTGCTTTGTTTTAGCGCCCAATCATTGATCATATCATGAAACTGTTGTTTTGTCAATGTATTATTTTTAAAAATTAATCTCAACTCTCGTTCTGCATCAGCGTATGTGTCACGTAAAAGTTTCAGCAATTGTTGCAAATGGTACTTATCATAGTAATGAAAACCTGTTATTTTCAAATGAATCAATTTTTATTTTTTATTTTTTTTTTTTACACCAATGATTCATTTCTAGTTTATCATTTAAATTTATGATCTTCACATACTGTCTAGCAATATATATATAAGATGGAAACAAAATAGCAAAATTTGTAAATTTAAGAGAAAAGTAATATAACATAAAATATACTTTTTTTATGTAAAATTACTATTATCTTTATGTAAAATTACTAACATCTATCAGTTTAGCATGTTTAGTTTTAATTTTCAAATTATTAGTAACCACAATTCATGATTAATTTATATTTCTGTCATAATTTTCTAGCTCATATTTTTAATTAATGATTTCAACTCACGATTTTAACTCATAATTTCTTTTTAATTTTAACTTCAACTCATAATTTGTACTTTCATATTTGTTAAACTTGTCTAAACCTTTTTTCTTAAAAATTTTTCCTTATTTTTAACAATCAACCTTACCTTACTATTTCTTTCACTTTTTCAAAAAATTTTCATTCGCTTATTTATTTCTTTCTTTTCAATTTTATTTTTGAATCCATTGTAAGATTTCTACTTGGCAATGTAAAATTAAAAATGAAAAATATCACAAATTTTTTAAAGTTAACGCTAAAAAGAAAGGAAGAAAAATAGCAATTAAAATATTTCAAAAAGAATTTTTCACTCAATTTTTTTAGAGTTATTTAATATTTCAAGAATTTTTTCGTTTTGTACATCTTCTAATAATACAATACTTTTTCTTTTTTTAAACGATTACAAAAATAAACAAGCAAAAATTCATACCGTCAAAATGAATGAAGCATTTTGTCACATAAACTGTCGCCAATATTAGCAATACATTTGCCAAGCGTGCCATTGTTAGTGAATTTTTCAGCAACTGAACAATTTTAATTTGTTAAATTGTTACTTAAATAATAATAGTAATGGGAACAATAATAATAGTGGTAGTGATAATAATAATCACTGTGAATTATGCAATAGATGGATTATAATGATGAATGTCTATTAGAGGATTAATAATTATCAACAAATATTATCGCAATTATGATTACCGCATCCTTTCAACCATTCACCCATTCATCTATTTATTCATTCATTGATCCAAATAGAATGATCAGAAACTGGATTTTTTGATTAAATACTTTTTTACTTTCTCTTTTTTTTAACAACCATTAAAATTTAAAAGTTTCGATGAAGTGAGGGAATGCGAAGTTACAATAATTCAAAAATAATAAAAAAAGAAATGAAATGGAAAGGATAAATTCACTCGAAAAAATTTTTTTTGTTTTTGTTTTGGTTTTACTATTGATATGATGATTTTTTTGTCTGTTTTTGTCATTCATGTTATGATTGTTAGCATCAATTTAATATTCTTCTTTTTTTTTCAAAAGAAAAAAGAAAAGAAAATTTCTTGTATATTAGTGCAAATTTCTAGAAAAAATTCTATTTTTTGGTTTGAGACATTTTTAAAATGTGAAAATTCAATTTATTAATTTGTCAATTAATAATACATGCAACAAGTATCGCATTTCATGCATTAATTATTGTTTATGCGGTCGTTAATATTATCCATGTTATTTGCAATACTACTGTAGGTCTATGTTGTTTCTGACAAATGCATTACTGTGCAACAAGGATTACTGTAGGCCTATGTTGTTGTTAATGAATGTTTTACTGTGAAACTTTTTTGTTAGTGTAGATTATTGAAGTGTCAAAAATATCTGTAATAGTGAGAGAAGAAGGTTCTTGATATATATTAGGAAAATTTAGCTCAATCCTGAAATTGAAAAATATCACAAATTAATATTACTTAATTTCAGATGCATTAAATAACTCTGATATCATTGGAAAAAAAAATAGCCAAAAAAATGGCGAAATACTTCGGCTTATTTTTGGATAATCTCCGTTTTCTTAATTATTAAAATTATAGTTTTTCTTTTCTAAAGTATTTTCAAAAAGTTTTCTTGACCTCAAAAAGCAGCCTTTGACCTGAAATTTTGGCCTTTGCTGTCCAGTAATATTGTTTTACAAATAATCTACGTAATACTACGATTTCCGTTCTAGTCTTTGTAATTTCCGTTTGTTGTAAATGTAGCAATGTTTGTATGCCAAATCTATACGAGAGGCGGGATTTTCAGGCGTAACCACCGGGAGATTGTTGCGAAGTGGCATTGATATATTCATTTTGACATCAAGAAACTGTTGTTCTCACACGGAGTGGGTAATACGGTTGTAGGGTTTGTAGTTCTTATCGTTATCGCTTTATCATTGTTCTTATCACTAATGCATGTATAAGTTCTACCTTCACGATAATCATCAATTTATTATTTCGACTGTTAACTGATCTTTTTACTTGTAAGAGAAGCAATTAATTTTATTTTTTCAGAAATTAAAATAACATTATCAGATGAGGCATGGCAACTAATGAAGAAACCATTTCTGAGCAGTGTCAAATTCATCCATTAAATGGCACCACCTCATCCACTGATAAAAACGTCAGTATTTTTTTTAAAGATCTTTACGTTATTTTTGATGAAGTATATTGATGATCTTGAAGACTGTTTAAATTTAATATATCTTTCACGTTATACATATTAGCTAATTTTTACTGGTGGAGACGGTCATTGCTACACGTTTATTTGTTGATAGTTCTCTGTTTTCACAGATGAATGATTCTTTGGAAAAAGCCGCATTTGGCCGGAAACATCTAAGACGACGTTCATCATTATTTTTCAGAAATGTAAGTTATACAGTCTGCTTTCTCTTCAATTTTTATAAATATTGTCGATGCTACAACTGACTAATTTTTACCTAATATTAGACGGAAGTGAATAATGCCGTTCCTGACGATGTATCAAATTTTAACTGTCGTAGTAGCAGTGGAAAAACACTTGAAAGAAAAGTGATTACTTTGGACAGCAAGCGACGTACATCAATGAATTTACGGAAATCGATTTACAGGACGAGGTCAAAGGCTGCAGTAAGAAAGTTTGAGGTATATCTTTAATTGCTGTTTTTACATTTGCATAACATTTCGGCATTGTAATTCCATCGCTTTGCTTTGAATTCCGTATCTCTTTCGTAAGATATCATTGTGTAAGTTATAAGTAATACGTTTATCATGTAAGGGAACATTTTTGGAGAAATCATCCAATTACCGATTGTATAGTAGAACTAATAGTGTGAGTAATTGTTAACACTGTTAAATTTTTTCTCTAGTTTTTGTACATTTCTAGATAACTTGCGAGCCTCCACCGGTATCATTGAAGCCCATCTTGCTAAATATTACTCAGAAAACAGTTCGACGTATAACAATGAGAGCAAAGGGATGGAATAAGCATAAACGCGTGCATTTCCATTCTGTCCCGCAAATCCATGAGATTACTCCACGTTCTGGGAAGATACCTGGAGTTGTGAAAATGCCAGACTCTCCACCAACCGTAAAAGAATTAGCTATTAAAGAAGTATTTTTTCTTATTTTATAATGCAAATTACATATGGGACGTTATTTTTAACACTATATTCCCGAAACGTGTGAATTCCTGAAATAAATGGTCATCGTCTCTTTTAAAAAAGAATAAAATGAAACTGTTAAGCTCGGATTACGTTGGTTTTATGTTAGGGAAAAAGAAATTTCCTAACGAAATTAAGCAAGTTCAATATGTTGCCTTTTTTCTAGGTTTTACTGTTTATTTAATATTTCATTGAGCATTAAATTTTTTTTTCCAGATTGCTAGCGACAATAAAGAACTTGACATACCCACTACTCAGTCTGTTATTTTGCAAGACTTCACCACGAATACGTTCCAAAATGAGATAGTTAGGTTTTTGCCTGCCATATCTCAAACTTTTCAATGTCATTTAGATGAGGAAAAGGTTGTTAACGAATGTCTGGAAGCGAAGAATGATGAAGGCAGTAGTGGCGCAGTCGATAATAGTATGTATATTATGAACACTTGTAGGAAGATACTGTGACCCAGTGTTTATTATTTTTATGTCAGAAAACTTTAGATATGTTTGTCAGCACTACTTTTTATATAACTTAGCATATTTTTTTTAAGATGATCATGCGTTAAAATCAAAAGAGCGAAATGTTGACCGTTATATGGACCGGAAAAGAGCTGTAAATCGTTTCGAGGTATCGAATTTATCAGAAATAAACTCTACAGTTAAAAGACCCAAACGACGTGTTGTAAGTTCTAAGTTTTTCACATTTTGGGACATGAAGGAATTAATATCAAATATTCATTCTGATTGGCTCTGTCTCAGGACTTGTTCTCGCCGGTTTTGAAAATTAAAAAAAAAAAAAACGTGGATTCAGATTTGTTTCTTAACGACAAAATTTAAGTCTTTTTGCCTTTATTATTTTATGCAGATTTTAAACTCATGATATGCTCAAAGTAAACTTAATGTTCAGTTCTTCAAGAATTTTTGCTTTTGATAACAGATTGAAAAAATTTAAGGAGGAAAAAGCAACCACATGGGTGCGTGGAGACCGATTGCGAAGCCTTTCCTTAGGAATAAAGCAGGTTCATTCATTATTGATTAACTGCGTTTTAAACAACTAAACCAAAAGTTTCATTTATTTAGTTCTAGCTGTTCATTGCATACACTGCTGCATACACTTTACTTTAACATTACTCAGGAAGAACTACCTGTTTATTTAGTCGTTATTTATCATTGATGATTACACGTAAAACATGCACAAGCTGTTAAATTATGAAGGTTTCCTTTTGTAGGACGTAAATGCAGATAAAGAAAATGGAAATTTAAATATACTAAATGACAAGCAAAGTAATGATGAACAGAAGTGCAATGAAGCATCTGATGGTCTGCAACATTTACGTGCATCTTTATTGGTTGTCCCGCGTACAGGACCAAAAGCAAAGTATATTTTCATATTAAATAAATTTTTGTGGCTCATATTTTAATAAACACAACATAATGAGATTCGATCAACTTTGAAATCTTTTAATAAGTCAAAACAGTTTTCGGGTATTTTCTGTTCAGTAGCATTATTCCAGAGTTAAGAAATGGCTGCAAGACCTACCAAACCAATGGTGTCATCTGGTTGACGAAGATGCATTTATGTGGAATCAACAGAAACAGATCACTGATGAAAATATGATAGAGTGTAATAGTATATTGATAAAAAAACACTCATTACGTAGGCAAAGCTTTGGAGGATTGCCAAGTAGGTAACTTAAACAAATTAGATAATTTATGAAAAAGATAAATTTTTCATTTATTAAAAAGTGGCGATGTAATATGAGGTAGTCATTTGTTATTCCGCTCGGTTTAATCCTCTGCTTTAATCCTTTCATTACTTTATTGCTTTTCAGAGAAACAGAATAAAAGAAATAAGTGTTGTCGGAAGTCACTGTTGTTTCAGAAAGCGGTTAGCAAATTATCAGCTCCGAATCGCTCTCAAGCGATCATTGTAGGAGAAGCAAAAGAAAATGTGTATGGGGTGATTTTTAAATTGACTCATGCACTACGAATGTGAATTTTTGACAAACGTTTCTAGATAGAGATTAATTACTACTTATCAGGTTGAGGTTTTTTTTTTTTTTTTTTTACGTTGTATGACGTTACTTGAGCTGCACTGCACTGAATTAGAATTTAATTAATTAGTTATGCTCGATATTATGACATCTTACCTGAATATTTAGGATTAATTATTTAATGCGTCAAAATATTTAGAATGAAAATTTTATAAAAAAGTAAGATATCTGAATACTCATATATTTTGCAGGAAAGTTCCTTCTCAAACACCACATGTACGGAAAATGTTGATCAATCCCGTTGCTCTGCTTCAGCAGTGTCTTGCAATGTTAGTTTAATTTGTTAATTTTGAGTCCAGTTATTAGCAAAATACTAATGAGGTGGAGCCAAACTGTGGGCTTTCCAGGCTTTGATTTATCATTGATTGCTTGAGGGATTTTGTTCGATTAGTAATGAAGGTTATGATAAAGTCTTCTACACTTGAAGCTACTTTACCAGCATATTTAGCAAAATACTGATGAGGTAGTACTCCTAGACGATCAGGGATTGAGCAATATACCTGGGAACTCGCTGACTTTCTACAAGAATAAAATTGATACGAGAAATACTAGACAAACGACAACGAATAAAGCAGAGACAATCATGAAGAGTTCTTCAATTTGTGGTGACAAACTTATCGGTGAGGAAATGAACAGCATGTTAAAGCTTGAGAAGAAACCAGGTTTTAATTTTAGATTACATTATTTCTTTTATTTTGTATATTTTCATATACTTAACAGGACCATTGTTGAGCGTTGAAAATTATTTTAATTCGTTTCATCTAAAGGTGAAAACAATATATGTTTGTGGTATCTGTGTAAGCTTTGGTACCCTACATTATAGTTTTCACGGATGAGATGGATTTTGCACCTTTTCCCAGTGTTTCGAATATTGGATATGCTGAAATACCATCTGTTAACTATGACTTACCATGCGAACTTCGTCAACACCAAATACCGAAAGTGGTTTTATACAATAATAATACATTTCAAATATCATTCCGGAAAAAGAGCTTTTGTGAAGATGAAGAATTGGAACAGAAAGTTGATTCACGTATCCCATCGAGATCCAGAAGGTAACTGCCTTTGAATTCTTCAAATTATTTTTGATTCTTGATTCTATTTTTGATTCTCTTTGATTCTCTCTTTCTCTTTTCTGTGTTATATTCTTAATTACTGTATTAAAAACTTGTTTTGCAGTGCAAGAAAGAAATTGTCAAAAAGTAGGAGATGGAAATCGCTCACTGAAGAACTGCAGGAGAATACTTGGAGTGAAGCATTGAGACCAATGAAAACTGATGAATTAATTGTTGATGGTCCCACCGTTCGTAAACTATGTGACTGGATTAATATGTGGAAAGAACGATTGCGAAAAAGCAGGAATAATAAGAAAGGTAATATCTTTCATACTTGATCAAGAAATGAGGCAAACTGATGTACTTTTTTTTCGTAATTTTTTGAATATAATTTTTTTCGAGTATAATATATGACTAATGTTGTTAGCTTGGCGTTTGCAGATGTAATAGTACCTACTCGACGGAAAAAACGTGATTCGGACTCCGATTCGTTTGATTCTGATGAAAAAGTAGAGCAGTTGTGCAATACTGCTATCATATATGGTCATTGTGGTAGTGGCAAAACATCACTGGTAAGGGATTTTAATTTTGATAAACGTTTTTCTGGGGTTTATTGTGGATTTTAATTTTGATTATCATTTCTTGATTCTTGTCTGTTAATCTATGAGAATAATGGTGAATGCAATGCTGAAATATATGGTGGATATTTGTTTTAGGTTTATGCAGTTTCGAAGCGTTATGAAATGCATGTCTTAGAAATTGCATCTAATGAAAAGAGAAATGGCTTGCAGTTGAAGTGTAAGTTGCAAGGAGCTACACATTCTCACAAGGTGTTAATTATTCGTTTAAAATTTTTGTCTGTAATCAAGGAAATTTGTTCCTTACCTTTTAGTTTTCATGATTTGTCAAAATATTCAGGAAATATATCACTGCAAATTCAGTATTTCCTAGTCAGCTTATGCTGAATTTGTTTCAGTTTCCGATGTCTACAATGGTAAATCAGATGTTCTTCCGAAATGAAAAGAATGATGGAAAGATGATTGAAGATTCCATCATCTTGGTTGACGATGTAATTTTTATTTAATTTTGTTTATATTTTAAGATCGAATTTTTTTTAATCTAACTTTTCTGTTGTAAAAAAAAGAATGCTTTTTTAGTGCGATGTAATATATGACAAGCATGATGACGGATTTTGGCCTGCACTAAGAGTTCTATGCAGAGAAGCTCGTACACCAATTATCATTATTTGCGAAGGTTAATTTCACGTTTTTTTTTTTGTTTATAACCTACCACTTCTTTTATAGTTATAGAGCTGAAATGTGAAGCAATGTCCTTCGCTAATTTCAGACATCTCTCTTGTTCGCAAACAGTTAGGATTTGAAGTACCTGTTCTCATATTTCCCTTAATTAGACCAGAGGTACAGACCGTTTCTTCGCATCTTCAGGTGCGTTGTTTTAAGTCGATGGAATTCATTTATTTTTTCTCATTCTTGATAATATTTGCTTGATTAATTAATTCTTACCGTGATATCTTTTCTGTTCTGTTTTTCTGTTTTCCGTTGAGTAGACTCAAAATAATTATTCGAATATTTTCAGGAAATTTGTGCTGCTTTAAACATCAGTGTTTGTTCCGATACCTGTTGTGCTCTGGCTGAGCAATATAACGGTGATTTGCGGGCATGTATCAATCAGCTTCAGTTTTATTCTGGAGAAGACAGCAATAATTCTTTAAGAATGGTAGATTAATTATAAAATGTAATGAAGTAGGAAATATATGGGAAGATTTCATTTGAGGATGTTCTTGATAATATGGACAAGTTATAAATCGTTCGAATGATTATTTAGAATATCAATTTTCAAACTACTGATTTGATGTTACTTCCATTACGATTGCTTACTCTTGCATATTTAGTATCTGTCATTGACTCTGCTTTCCTGAAAGCTTCGAAAATATGTCAAAAAATGTTCCGACAGTTGGAATTTTTACTATAAGAGATTATGAAGTTTTTTTTTTTTTACGTTAAGATATGGAATATAAATTTCATCCAGTAACTAACCAAATCTTTAAATCCTTGCAGTTGATGAAAAGATTAAAGAGTGAGGAGCAAACAAAATTTGAAACACTATCCAAAAAGTGCCATTTCATTTCGTATAATGTCATGTTACGCCACGACCATTCATATGAACCGAGAACAATTCTTTCATTGACGGATCGGTTTGCATTATGTTTTTTTTTCTTTTTTTTTTACTTTAACAAAGAAAATTAATCATTTGCTCGTTAAGTACTCACAAATTTTTATTTTAGAGAGGAGGAGGATTTGCATAATGTAGAGAAGAGTGATATGCATGCTGCAGTGAAAATTACTCGTTCTGTGCTACCTGCAACTGAGTATTTCCCTTTGAGCGGTAAGTGTTTTTCTTTTACTTTTGACTTATTTGTCTTTACTCACTTAGTTCGATTTATTTCGTTCAGTTCAACTTAAATTTTGCTCCGATTTCTTTTTGTGAGTAGTTGCAACTTTTACAAAGGCCTGATAGAAACAAATTTTGCTTATGTCTTAGAGCGTATGTTTCAAAATTCTGAGAGATAAAAATGTAAGTAATTGTTTAAAGTTTTCCATCTTAAATCTGATGCTCAGAACTAATTTCGTGCACTCAAATGATATTACAAACGATTTGCAAATTTAAGTGTTGACTTTCGAAAAATTATTTTACAGATGTGATACTTGATTACATACCATATCTATGCATTATGGATAAAGCATCTCGTGCCAAAATGCCTGCCTCTCGTCGCGCTCAACATTATTTTGATGAATTACACGGTGACTCACAAATAGATTCCAGTGGTACTCTGAAAAATGTTTTAACCCAATATTATTTACTAAATTATTGATCTCTTTCGCGAATGTATACAGCTTCTCCCTAGAATTTGTGAGAACGATTATTTTAAATTGAAATTAGAAAATCAAGACCAAGTTTCAATTTCATAATATGAAATTATGCTGTTTCTAAGACATTCTAAATAGGCATTTTGATGATCCCATCTAAACTTATTATTTATTTGCCAATTTGATCCTTTCTCATTGATTGCATTCCAGTTTTATGTAACTTTATAGTGCTATGTATTAGTGCAGTAAATATATTTTATCACTGAATGGAGTTTTTCATATTTGTGAAAGTCTGCTCTTTGACTCATATTCATTACGTACAAACACAATTTGTTACCTGTACTGGCTTAAAACGAGAGTACATTTCAGTGAGTTTTCAAAGGGTTTTGTGGAATTGGTCGGTCCAGTTCCATTCATCTCATATTTCCTCATTTCATAATATTTATTTTAATTATCCTATTTTCAACAGTCCTCAAACGATATTCGTTCTGTAAGGCACAATTTTAAAAACACTTCCATATATTTCATACAATAGATTTATGAGCCATTATGTTGAAGTGGATTTAGTATTTAAAAATGGAGCTTAGGATTTTTTTGCACTTCTGTATTTTGCTTTACATCATACATTTATGCCTTCATAGACAATTTAATCACAACCCTAAGAATTTCTATTAATCTGTCTTAAAACTGTCCACCGGTGTTTACGGTGATTAAAAATGGACACATGCTATTGAGGTAAGCGTGTAACACCGTTTCAGAGGTCAACATGTCTCGTGGAAGCAGTGCAGGCTTCGATCGTCATATTACAATCTTCTCTCCTGAGGGAAGAGTGTATCAAGTTGGTAAGGTATTTCTGTAATTTAGATATACTTAATAGATTAATTCCTGTAAAAAGTTTAGTGGTGTATTAATGCAAACTCATCATTTTGGCCTTCAATTTTAGAATATGCTTTCAAAGCGATAAATTCAACGAATTTAACAGCTGTCAGTGTAAAAGGTGTCAATTGTGCTGTTGTCGCAGTACAGAAACGTGTACCTGTAAGTTTTTGTGTATTTCATAGTAAAATATGTCGCTTTTTTATGAAAAATTTCAAAGCTTTGTTATTAAATCTAATAGTAGTATTTCTACCTAATCAGTAGTATAATATCGTGTGGAAAAAGAAATATATGGATTTATCATTTCGGCACTTTCGGTTGAGTGCGAAAAAATTTGAATGCAACATTAAAGTTGATTTTGTTCGTTATTTCGTCTTATATTTTCCTTATATTTTTATCACCTGGTGCTTAAAAATATACAGTTGTGCCATTTCTATCGATTTAAGGATAAGCTGATTGTGGCGGATTCTGTGACAAGTTTGTATCAATTAACGCCAACGATTGGCTGTGCAATGGTGGGAATGATACGTATGTTTTGATTCATCTTTATAATCCTAAATTAGGATACATAACTGGAAAGTTGCTCTAGATTTGTATGTAAATAATTTAAAAGACAAATGTTTCTGGAAATTGCATTATTTAGGAATAATAAGGTTGACAGTCACGGTATCCGTTAGAAAAACAAATTTCATAAAAATTTTGAATATATTACGATTACAGTGATACACTATTCCACATGTTCTACATTAAATCGCATATTTTCAGCGGATAGTAAATTCCAAGTAAAACGAGCTCAAATAGAAGCAGCGGAATGGAAGTACAAGAATGGTTATAATATGTCGGTAGAGCAGCTTAGTAGGAGAATGGCTGATCTCAATCAGTATTATACTCAGAATGCTGAGTTACGTTCACTGGGTTGTGGTAAGTATGTGACTGTTAAATTAGATTAGTTTCTTAAGGCATATATGGGCATGATTTCATTTTGATCCAAATGTAAAGAAATTGAGAAATTTATTTCTTATGTACCTAACGCATTATTTTATTGCCTCTTTTCTATGTTGAAATAATAAATTTATTACTAATTTCCATTTTTATCGCTATATTTTTGGAATGTATATGGATAATTTAAGCAACATATAATATGTTGGAAACATATAATATGCAATAGCTTCATCAAATAGATGAAATGATTATTATTTGTCTGTATAGGTTTAATAATAATTTAATGGTTGTAGTTATGCTGCTGATCTCATATGATGATGAGGAGGGGCCTCAGATATTTCGCGTAGATCCAGCTGGTTATTATCGAGGAATGCGTGGTGTTGGTGTTGGTGTAAAACAACAACCTGCAAATAGTTTTCTGGAGAAAAAACTCAAGAAAAAAACTGATTACGATTACGAAGGTACAGTGCAGGTATGTTCTACCATGTTACGAAGATAGATAAGAGCATAATGTCAGTTATAAAAGTTATTTCATTGATAATCGAATAGAGTAATGTTGTTGTGAATATACACTTGTTCAGTTACTTTATTAGTTGGACTTAGATATCTATAATATCGTTTTGTTGAAAACACTAGCTGTGATCATCTACTTAAATTTATTTGAAAGTAACATTAGTAACTCTGCTATTTTCAGCTAGCTCTTGAATGTTTGCAATCATCATTGGGCGTTGATTTGAAGGCATCAGAAGTTGAGGTTGCCGTTGTTACAAAAGATAACAAAAAATTCAGGTACTGAAGTATTGGCAAAGTAAAACATGAGAATAACTTGAGAGAAGATCAAAGAAGAAAAAAAAAGATCAGGAATGGGTCACAGAATTATGTTTCATATTTAAGAAGATATTTTCAGGAAACTGCCAAATACAGAGGTTGATCATCATTTGAACGCTATCGCTGAAAGAGACTGAGAAACATTTTGTTAATTATTTATTATCTATATGAAATTTAAATTTCTTAGAAATAAGATATTTCATATAATATATGGTGTTGAATTACAATGCACATTGATTTCTCTGGTTTCTGCTCATTGAAAATACTGATCGTACGTGATCGATGTCGTTCCTCCGTAAATCGTGTACCTGTTGGTATTCTTGTGTGAGGTGTTCCAGTTTGTGCTGTTATTTTATTCTTATTTGCAGTCATTACACCTTTTGAAGGTAGAGGATCTATGAAAATTGATGCTTTTCTCTAGCTACTCGGCTTTTATGATTAAATATTATCATCTTGTTGATATTTTCAACAATATTTAGCATTATAAAATTAATGACACATAAAGTTTAAAAAAAGAAAGGAAACGGATAGAAGTTTTCGCAATTTCCTTCTGATTTGTAGGCATTCAAAAATTGTAAAGTTATGTTAAAAATAATTTTTAAATGGATCAGTATGCAACAATTCATTTGCTTTTACCTTGATAATTCCCCAATAGGTACAAAGATTTTTTCTGTGGTAACAGATTCAGGAATTTAAACATCTTTTTCTATTGGAGCATTTGTTAATATAAAGGTGTAAGTTGGCAAGGATTAATATGGGTGTGAGTTAATTAGCAAAAATATTTACCTGAGGTAGTTGTTTCATTTGCTAAGTTTCATTTTTCTGATTAAAAACGAATTGAAGACAAGTGGGTTGTTACTGGGTTTTTTTTCCTTTTTTTGTAAAATTGAGACCAGCTGAATTCATTGACAGCCATATTTCTTTATCAATTTATCAAATTCTAAGATTATATATTTCTGTTTTAAAATTAAATGAAATTTACAATAGGATAGTACTTATATCTGGATTCACACTAAAGAAAAAGTCATAATTCACATTAAAGATTTGTAAATCTAAAGTTTGAATTAAATTTATGATAGAACGGTAGAAGGACAAGAAGAATTCACTTTAAAGATCAAATAAAGTGAAGGAGTAATTTTCAGTTATCGATTATCACTCATATTAGTGATAGCATATTTTGACGACATCAAATTTTTAAATGTTCGGTTATATCAGTGCTACAATTTGATTCTACAAATAAATACGCAAAAATGATGATAACTGGTGGTGACACGTGTCAGCTGCTAAATCTAACCATATCTCTTGCATATCTCTATTCTTTTGATAATTTTCCTCTGATTTTGATATATATGAATATTCTTCACTTTCTAGATGTTCATCACCGTAATACTCATTTATTTAAATGTTTTAATCTCTTTGGGGCTAATCATAGTCATAAAGTTTAATCAAATCATTTAATCATAATCTTTTGCTCAAATATTATCGCATAATTGATTCCAATTCAAAACTTAATAATAAATATTATGATAAGTTAACAATAAATAAAACTTCACTATCGTGATCTGGAATGATTGCAATTGTTGTTTGTTGAAAATTTTGAATTGAACACCAATCAAAGACTGTTCCATTATGTATCATTTCCTACAAGTAACTTATAATATTTCCATTATTTTAATTTATAATTAATTTATGAATGAGGAATATTTTGATCAAAAAAGAAAAAGAACAATGCATTGTGACTATTATTTATTTATCCATCATTCTTTCAAATAATTCCAAAATAAAATAAATCTTAAAATTTTCCACTATTACAATCTCTGCTAACTGATAATTGATTAAGAAATTTGTCGTTTGGATTTAATTATATGATATATTTTACCATTGCCTCTTTGTTTGTAACAAATCGTATAAGTGACTTCTTTCTAATTCTAACATTGCTACAAAGAAACTTGTAGAATAGCACATACAATGGAATTAGTAAAAGAATAAAAGAAAATTTTAAACGGAATTAGAAATAATAGAAAAAAGGAGAAGAATAAAAAAAGAAATATGCAAAAACAAAATTGAAAATAATTGCAAAAAAAAGAAAAAATAAGCAAACAATTAAAAAGTCAAAGTTAAAATAGAATTAATAAAAACAGAAAAAAATTAGAAAAAAAAAACATTAAAAATGAAAAATATATTAAATATAATAATTTTCTATGACATATTTTAATTTCTGCAGAACAAAAAAAAAATCGGTAATTTTTCATCAAAAAATTAATTATATTAAAATTATTTTTGCTCGAAAATCATATGTTGTTGTGATTCTCTGACTGAAAAGATAAAATTATTTTGTTCAGAAATTTTGTTTAATTCCATTGCTAAGTTCATGCTAATTAATGAATAATTTCTTTTGTAGGAACGTAACTTCTCTAAAGTTGTAAGCAACATTTCTGTGACAATTACTAAAAAGCAAATTCAAGAATTTCTTCTGCTTCATAAAAATGTTCTCAAAACGTTTGTCTGCCATTTTTTTAATTATTACAAAAATTTTTATCGACTTTTATTACCGCTTTTTTTTAAATTACTTATGAAGTCTCTCCTTTTTATATCTTCAAAGCGAAAAGACGAGACAATTTTTTATTTTATATTTGATCTATAAAAAAAATTTAAGTAGTAAATTTATCTGACTCTTGATCATTATTGAAATAATTTTAGAGCAAAATAAATTATTCATTTTAACATATAATTTGATAATTTCGGTTTAACATTTAAAAGAAATAAAAAGTCATATGTTTTGAAAAAAATAAAAGAAATTAAAAATATTTTTATAAGCAAATTTGATTTATACAATTTCTTCTTTTTATATATATGCATAAATGAATTATAAAATAATTTGAAATAGCTATGAGCTACTGTTGTAAAATTAATTCATTTAAGATTAATTCGACAAATGCAAAATATATGTTGAATTTCGTTGATGCTTTTTTTCTAAAATATCTTCAAGTAGTTCAAAAATTAAATTTATTATGCTAATTCAATAGCATTCAAAAAAAAGAAAGAAAGAAATTTAGAATAATAAACAAAATGAGAAAAAAGTGTCGATTTTTTCTAAAATTAGCGGATTTAAATTATTTCAGATTTCGTCTGTTAAAAAAGAAAATTTTATCAATTTGAAATTTTTTTTTAATTTTTTATATCCTAAAAATGAGTAGTACTGGAAAATAAATTCGGATAAGCAAGCAAAAAGCTTTCCAATGTTGATGACATATTGAAACATCAAAATGAAAAGATTAAAATTGGGAAATTATTACTGATTGTAAATTATTGTAACCTAAAATTGAACAAACAGATCGGATAATCTCTCATTAAATTACTTGTAATAACAGATGATACACTGTTTTTTTTTTCTTTTTTAAATTATAACGTTTCAACTGTTTTTTTTCTTCCTCATTTTCATTCGATTTTAATTGAAATTTCAATCTTTTCTAATGTACTGCAAACAAGTAAATAATTGATTGTTTATTAACATTAAACATTTTAATTATTATAAAAACAGCCATATTTGGTTTACTTCATAGTCTGTATGTATTACTTGCTGAATTTTTCTTTTCATTTACTTAAATACTTCATGCTTTTTTCTTTCCATATTTTTTTATTTCAAACAGTGTATAAAGCAAGGAGAGAGATAAGGAGAGAGAGAAAAAAAGGAGGGTAGTAAAAGACAATTTCTTTTAAAAATTAATGAAACATTTTAAAATTTTGCACAAATTTATTTGGTTTCTTTTTTTTGGTAATTTTTTTATTAATATGATTTTATTTGAAGAAAAAAGAAGGGAAAAGAAAAAGGAATAAAAAATTTAGTTTATTGGTGAAAATTAATTCATGATTGACTAATTAATGTAATAATTTTCATATTTCTCATGTGTTCGATTTTTTTTTTCGTTATAGAAATTAAAACAGAAATTGGGGGAATGAATATGAATTATGTTATGAGATTAATGATATTGTTATTGTTTGCTATGCTATGCCACCTATTTACATGTGATGATTGGGAATCAAAATGTGATCAATTGGAAGTTGGAAATTTTCCATCCTTTGTACAAAATTTATCACGAAATGGGAAAGAAGATTACTGTAATTTGTATGAGCAACAAACAAATATTTCAAGATGTCAATTTCATTGTATGTTACAAGAATTTGGTAAGAAATATAACATTTTGGTAAGTTATTTATTATCATTATTTCATTTACTAATTATTTATTATTATTATTATTATTATTATTATTATTATTATTATTATTATCAATTATTTCATCTCTTTATTGTGTACTACTATTATCAATTATTTCATTTGCTGAATTTCACTTTTTGATTTAAAATTAAATTGGAAAAAAAGGAAAATAATTTTAATTAAATATATAAATGTGAAGTTTATATATATATATATACAAAAAGGATTGAATTGCTACAATTTGAAAACGAAATAATTAGTGTCGTCAAGCATATAATATTAATTATCTTTTACTGATAATGTAAAATTGTTGCAACAATATAAGCAAGTGATAAAATGACTTGTTTTTGGTGAAAAATAAAGAAATAAAAAATAGTGATTTAAGTTCAAATCTTTTAAAAAAATTTTTTTTGATTGATCAATGATTAAAATATGCAAAATTAATAAGCAAAGCAACAAATAAATTTTATAATTGTTTACGTAGAAATTTTTGACAAATTAATGGTAATTAAAATACATATAATGAAGGAGAGAGAAAGAAAGAGAAGAATGTGAAAAAACATTGCTTAGCATTAAAATTGAAATCTAATTCGAAATATATTAATATATTTTAGGAATCAGTCAATAAATTCATTGGTGAAGAAATGATTTATGAAAATGAACGAAGTGAAATACTTACTAAACGACTTCAAAGTATTAATGGTACTGTTAAAGCTAAGAAAGTTCTTTTCGAAATATTAAAATTACAACAAAATATGGATTTTCCACTGGTAAAAATTCTGCAGCTTATCGATAATATCACAACAGAATTATCAGTTCAATTACAACAAGAAACAGTCAATTTGTGGAGTGCGATGTGTCCTGATAATATCAATGATAAATGCCCATTAAACATATTATGATATTTAATAAGGTATAAAAAATAAACCAACGGAAAAGAAGTATTATTTCTAATTATTTATGTTATTTATCATTTTTCATACATTTAATTAAAAAAAAGAACCTTAACATGCAACAATAATATATTATTTATATTTTTTTTTCAATAATTTAAATTTAATTTTAAGGAATAGTTAAAGAGTGAACACAGTGTTGATGAAAATTAAGATGTAATTGATGTTCGAATGTTTTTTGACACATTTGACAACGATAAATACTACATTGCTGTTGTTTTTGTTGTTGTTCTTGCAGTTGCGTTTGTTGTTGATGGGTTCGACGTACGTGACTATCATGCGCTGCGTGTGATGCAAATGATTTACCACAATTAGCACACTATAATTATCCATTTACAAATATAATGGAATAATGAAAATTAATTGGATATTATTAAAATTAGAAACAAAACAACAAATACAACTTACAATGCATAGCAATTGTAAGAAATAAATAATCTAAAATAATAACAAATTTACTCAATTAATTAAATTAACTAGTAGATGAATTAAATGAAAAAAAAATTCCAAAATGTAAATTTAAAACTTTGTGTAGATTTTCTCACAGTTCCATCTCTTATTATTTATTGCAATTAATAAAAAAATTAATTTAACAGGAATTAAATTACTACACGTTTCTAACCATGTTATAATATGAATGTGATTTGAGAGGAAAGAATAATGCACCTACCTGAAAAGGTTTTTCGCCGCTATGTTGACGTACATGCGTACGAAGAATACTGCTTGCCGTGAAACTTTTAGTGCAAAAGATGCATTTGTATGGCCGTTCACCGGAATGCACTCGGAAATGCTAAAAATAAACTAGTGCGGAAGGTTTCCTGAAATTTGAATTAGAACGTGTTAATTCTTTCAAAAATATTACTTGAAGCAATAATTTTTGCATTTATTTCGGTTAACTAATTAATTAACTACATTCTTAATAATTTTAAAGGATTTTTAATCTTAACTTTTAAGTTATTTCATTTTTTATTCGGAAGGAAATCGCTTGTAAACTTCATTTTTTATTAACCGGTTAAAGTATTGGTATAAATTATTTTCATAAAATGGAACTTAAATTGTATTATTCAGTTCAGTCAAATCAACCGTTTTCAGAGGTATTATTGAATAAAGCAAAGAAAATTATTTTATGCCTATTAGAATGATATGAAATATAAAATTCTATTAATTTTTAAAATGTTAAAAAAAAAGGAAAATAAATTATACTTTGTTAAGACTTGATGATTGAGAAAATGATTTACCACACGTGGAGCATACATGAGGTCGATGATTCTCATGTACATGTAATACATGAATTCTTAATCGATCACGTTTCTCGAATGATCTATATTATATTTTGCCATTTTCATAAAAAATTATTTCAAAAAATTGGAATTAATAAAGTTTCATTAAGTAATTAAAATAAAATTTCTTCTTCAAATGATGTAAAAATTTAATTATAAATAAAAATTTTAATTTAAACATAAATTAATTATAAATAACCGTGGACAAATGGAGCAACGAAATTTACGATCACCGCGATCAACACATCGTGTATACTTGAGATGTTTCTCACGATAATATTCATAAGTAAACATTTTACCGCAACGATCACATTTATAACCACCAATGTGCTCTATAAGTTCCCTTATTTATTTTATGATTAAATTTTGTTGTTTGTTTTATTACAATACTGAAATAGTAATAATAATATAATTAGACGCATTTAATAAACATTGAATTAATTATATGCAAGGTATAGTGACACATCTTAATAAGTGCCAGAAAAATTATTTATGAGGCCATACTGATATTCTATCATCTGTGATCATCATGATCAATTATGATTATCTTAATTATCTTCCTTTCGTCTATGTCATTATTATTTAAAATTTAAATAACGTTTACTAAAACAATAAGGAAAGGTCATCTTGGCTTTTTTAGTATTTTAATAGAAAGATAATTTTAATAGAAAGGTCTTTAATTTATTTTTGTCATATTTATTACAAATGTTAGTTTCGTCAGTGGAATATTAAAATTAGAAATCTAAAGTTTTAGATATATGTAATACTTTACTAATCCATTATTTGATTGATTGATTCATTGATTACTGTGTAAAATACATTAATGAATAATCTTTCTTTTTTTTTGTTTTTTTTGTTTTTGAATATCAGATTTATCTATTATAAAATTTGCTCGGATATTTACATTGATCGAAAAATTTAATGCCAAATTGTTAAGTGCATTATGTATCACTTTGTGGTCAATATGAGACAGAGCTATAAGTAATACACATACACCCATTGTCCAGTAGTAGTTATAAAAGACTCTGTGTAATGTATATTTGGCTTAAATGTAATATTGGCACTTGAAATGGGTCCTAAACAAGTACTTTAAATTGGCCTAAATTGGTACTTGAAAATGAAGAAGAAGGGAAATCATAAGTTGATGTTATAAGTTGTTACTGAATTAATACCATTTCTACTTTTTACACCACATTAACTACTAACAGCGACAATAATAAAAATAATGATATTAATAATAATAGTAATAATAAATAATAATAACGATAATAATAATAGTAATAATAATATTATTATATATTATTTTATATTATTTTATAATAGTAGTAATTGTTGTGTAATAATAATAATAATATATATTATTATTATTATTATTATTATTATTATTTATTATTATTATTATTATTATTATTATTATTATTATTATTATTATAGTAACAGTAGTAATAATAACAACCAGTAATAATAAATCGTTGTAGCATATATTTTCTAAGCTTATATACTTTAATATAAAATAAGCTAGCAAAATGTGTTTTTTTTTGCAAACATATCAACAAACCCCGACATTATCTTATCATTCTTAATTTGGTTGATACGTGGAAAAGTTAAACTGTTTTTGAAAAATAGCAAAATATTATTCGGCTTTAGTAAGTTATAATCGATAGTTTTTGCTCTCAAATTGTATTATTCGCTGTGCATAAATTCAAATTTTGAAAATTCGCAATTTATCTAATATTATTAATTTCCTATTTGTATTATTTCTTGGAGGCTTTCCTTTTTTCCATCATTTGGATTTGTATAATTTCATATGATTGCAACTAAATATTGTTGGAGGAAGAGGGAAAATTAGTAATCGTATAACTGAAATGTTTTAATAGTCATAAGAATGTAAATTTAAAAATTTTTTCTTTTACTAATTTAATTAAAAAAAAGAAAAGGATAAAAATTATACAATTTTAAATAATATGTACTAAGTAGATATCAAATTATAATGAAATATAAAATAACCTGTATCAGTTAATTCTTGCTGTACCATTTCCAGCTGTTGGCCTTGTTTATCATTCTGAGGCATTTTGCTTGGCTCAAATATTAATGTTTCAGGCTCATTACAAATAATTATTTCCTGACCAAATTCAATAGGGCGAAGAATAATCCCATTCCAAATATTAGCTTTCTCCTTATTTGCTGCTTTACACAATGATTGCCATTTTGATGGCATCTAAATAATCTTTTAGTACTAGCAATATGATACTCCATTCAAGATTGCTTTTAAAGTTAACAATAAACTGAAATAATGAAGCATAACAATGGAAATGGAGTAAAGAGAGAAAGAAACGCTATTTAAAAGTCATAGTTTATACAAAAAATAGTAGTAGTAAGTAACTAACAGTTAATTGATCACCCCTATTGAAACCATTTGGTGCTGAGCAAAATACAGTGTGAAAATATCGTCCAGCATATGCGAAGCATAATAGTAAGACATTATCACAATATTCCTTGGTTGATAAGATATCTTTTATTACTGTAAAAGTATGCAAAATTCTTTTTACTCTTAATCATTGCTTATGTATTTCAAGTATTCGAATTAAAAAAAGCACTTAGTTCTAATACAAGACTGGCATTTATTATTATCAATATTTATTTCATTAATTAATAGTTGATATTGCTCAAATAGTTCGAAAATTACCATCACTAAAATTATTTTCTCCTAGTAGTTAATAAAAATATAAGCGTTTAAATACTTCACAAATAGTAGCACACACAACATGCTTACATATATATGATTCCATTAATTTACAATTCTCTCAATCCTCTAATAGTTAACGGTAATGATTACAGTATATTTACACTGATATCTACTTTAACCATATGTAGCAAATTTGTTTTGATTAAAATAATATGATGAAAAGTGATTAAATTTACAAGTGCATATAATTTTAAAATATATGCATGTAATGAAAGTGTAAAATAGGATTGCAATAATACTATACAGTACAGCAAGAATACTGTACAACTTGGATACGGTATAGTTGTGATACTGTATATCACGAATAAACATTGGATAGAATTAACATGAAAGAAAAGATTTCAAATCATACCGGTTTCATTTGAAGTTAATTGCAATTGAAGGTTAGCCATTTGAAGTTTATCACCACGTATTAATGTAACAGGAAATGGTATTGTTGACATAAAAAGATCAAGTGAAGGTAATGTCAATGTTGATGGTGATGATGATGATGATGATGATGATGATGATGGCAGTGGTGGCGATATACTTTTTGATAATGTTCGTTCAGCAAACGATAACGAAGTTTGTGATGGAAGTGGAAAAACAGGATAAACTGACGAGAAATTCTGGAACCATATTGGTTGCACACCACCATTATTATCACTATTATTATCATGCTTATTTTTACTAATATTATTACAACCATTGTTATTGTTATCATTATTTTTATTATTTTTATCATAAATATTATTGATATTATTATTACTATAATAATAATTATTATTATTCTCAATAAATTCCGATGACCAAATTGGGTACATGATGTTGATGATGTCAAAGATGATAATGATAATAATGATGAGATGATGGTGATGATGATGACAATGATAATGACGATGACGATATCACAAGTAACACTTTTATGACCAGTTACCACGCTATAATTGCTGCTGCTGTTGCAGCTACAGTAGGATCCTTCAATAATAGGATAGGAATTGTTTGGCAGTAAATCCTCGTTTTTATCCCTTTCTTACCAATCCCTTATTCCCCCGACAATACGGGTGGAGTTAGCAGTCATCTATTGGATGACAACTATATCTGATATGTCAAAAAGACAAGATTTAATTTGCGTTTAAAGTCTTACTACACACCAATATTATTTTCCTTTTCTTCATTCCTCTCCAAAAAAATGAAAGAGTCCTACCAATATCATCAAATAGATTTATTCTATAGTGCTACCGTAACCTAAATAAATGAATTAGAGAATTGGTTAGAAAAGAATGAATTCAACAATCATTATCTATCTATCTATCCATCTATCTATCTATCTATCTATCTCATCTATCTATCCAGTCTAATCTATCTACCTATATATACACATATTATTTACTTAGCTGAAATAATAAATATGAAAAAAATCATGCAGACAAATACCACAATGAGATATTTCAGCCTAAAGCATTCACTTTACTTCTAATCTAATTTATCCCATTAAATATAGCTAACATTATTGCACTAACATATTCCATCCGCTTACTAACTAAACTAACTAACTGAGTAAGTGAGCTCATCAGAATAAACAATTGAGAAAATGTAATTAACTTTTAGAGGAGAGATATTGAATTGAGTGCTATTTTCATCTAATTTACTGGATAATACAATAAGGTTACATTACAATATCCTTATGTCCATTCTCTAATTACATTCATTCGATTATCATTTCTGTTAGCAAAGCAAAGCTTCCACTTCTATTGTTCAATTACTAGTCTGTTGACCTTTAACCTTCCGTTTTTTAGCCATCCATCTTGTATTATTTCCTTGGTTTCTTTTACCTCTCTAATGCTCTATTTCACAAAAATTTTCGAAACAAATCTTTAACCTACAGTATATAATCTCATGCAATTAACAGAAGTCTCTCGATGTATCTTTTTAACTTCTAAAAATGTTGAATGAACTTGTTATTTTTATCACTATCTGATTGATTTCTAACGAACTTCATATTAATGTTTTACATTTAAACTGTAAGCAATTAAAAGATGACAATTCAGCCATTTCTTCTATCATTGTTTCTTGAACATATTTTAATCATTTTTGTTGTTACAATGATAATTTTGTGTTGAAAAAAACTTGACTTTTTCTTGAAATTAATTTAAAATGAAATTCATAGAATTAAACAACTGTATGATTAAACGATGTATTTTTATATATTCATTTCTTTTTTTCCTTCTTTTTTGTTTTTTATTAGTCAAACTGAAATATTACAATGTTATAATTTTGTGCCAAATAATTTGTACACAAAAGATTCTGCCAATAATGAAAAATAAAGAATAGAAAGTTGATAGATATACGTGAATACCTGTAATTTTTATGTCATCATTAAATTACTGAATGAAATGGTATGTATAACAATAATTATGTAAGATGATAATTAATTATCATAAAATCATGCTAACATCATTTTTTGATGATTTGATTGCTTAAACATATTACAACCTAATCATTTCATTTCTCAAGTACTAATCAAATTTTCTTTAATTTTTCAATTCATTTTTACGTAAAAAAAATTTCTGGAAAAGAAAAACTTGTATGAAGATAGTAAGAAAAAGACAAAATTCTAATTAAGAAATGTCTAATTAATTGAAAAAATAATATGCAAACAATATTTTCATCATTATCTGCAATTAATAATTGTAGTGTCATAAATTCAGTTGCTGTATAAAAAATAATCAAAAGTATATAACGAAAAGTTAAACCAAATAGCATTCCAATTAGTAGATGACCAGAAAAACTACCACCGATTGTAATTACGGTCAACAATGAATGTCACTTAAAAAAAAGAAAAAAGAGTTTACTTTCTTTCTTTCTTGCTTTCTTTATTACTTTTCTTAAAAAAATAATATTTCTTAAAAAATAATTAAAAAAATATAATTTTCTTAAAAAAACAATTAAAAAAATAAAATAATGTTTTTTAAAAATAATTCTTAAGAAATAATAAAGAAGTTTACTTTCTTTCTTTCTTACTTTCTTAAAAATAAAATTAGGGAAGGAATTGAGGTGATTTAATTAATCATTCATTTTTTTTAAAAGTGTTAGCATATTACAAATCATTTGATGTGCTATTTTATTCATCATTTTGCATCATTTTACACTTTCTTTCTAAATTTTAATTAATAACCACTTTGATTATGATTCAGTACGATATTTTTCCTTTAATCACTTACACTCATTTATCATAGTATCACGTCATGATATCACGCCTAGTACTAGTATTAGTAGTAGTAATAGTAACAGTAGCAGTAGAATCGAAATATATTCACATCAGAAAAAAAAGTTATTCATTTTAATCGAAATAGAACAAAATATTACTTTCTTAATGTTGATTGAATCAGTGAAGCAATAATACCATTAAAATATGGTGTCGATGTGGTAAATGGTGGCAAACTATGAAGTGTACGATTCGAGAGTGTGTAACCTGTTAATAAACCCTACAAGTAATTTATTTGATTAAAGTTTCATTTATAAGCTATTAGCGATATTACCTGTATATACATATATATTTAAATATTCATTGATGCTATTTCTTACTTCAATCATAGCAAGTGTAAGTAACATGTGTCGTACTACCATATTATTCCATGCATATTTTTTAGCTGATAATTTGTTTATATAATGATATGTTATCAATGGTAAAAGAACATAAGCAGAAATAGTAGACATAAAACTACTGAAATAATAATTATTGTGTCAATCATTTATTAAATAAAATAAACACATTGAATTTTTAAAAGTTTTATTAGTTTAAAAATATGAAAACACTTATCTGTGATAAAAATTATCACTTAAATCTGTTTGCACACATAATTAATGAATGGAAAATGAAGTCTTTGCTTACATTAAATTTAATATTTAATAAATAAAGATTAACAGTCAATTAGTGTTTTAGGATAGATCAAAAGTATTATTTACTTTACCTAATAATTTGTCTAATTAAAATTGAAAAGAAATATGCAGAAAGGGTTGAGAAAATAGGATATGTTAAGAGGAGGAATGGAGCCCATAAAAATGTTTGCATTATCTTTTCAGCATCATATTTTACAGATTTCACATTGACTATTGTATCCAATAGTTGTGATTTCTTTTTATGCATTTGTGGTTGAAATTTTTTAAATTTTTGCTGGTAATGCTGAATCTGTAAAAATAAACCATTTGCAATTGCAATAGTTATCTTTGTCACTTATAATTATTACCTTTGAGACAGAAACATTATTATTGGCATTTATTATTTAAAAGTGATTTTTTTAATTAAATTTAATTTTTTGTTAAAACTAGTACTTGTTATTAACTTCATAAAGTTAAAATTATCAATTAATATGGCAATAGTGTAAGTTTTGAAATTTTGTATTTGTTTTAGTTGAATATATACAAATATAAATGTTCATTGAGATTGAAAAGAAGTTAAACGATGAAACAAATTATCGTAAAAATTATTGTTGTAGAGTTCCTGATACTTTATTGTTTCATATCACAGATTTTTAGTACAATAACATACGATGTAACTTAAGTGGGACCACTTTATCCGGTCTGCTTATTCATTTTGTTAATAACGTAGCAGTGTTATTACCTGACTGTCAATTTTCATACGAATAAGACGAGTTTGAATGCAAAGCATTGTACAATCATCAGATATTTCAGTTTTATATTGTCCAAATAATTTCTTTAAGCTTTTCATAGTTTGTTAAATTGGATAAGTTTATAAAAACTGCACTATAAGGAATTATCTCATTGGGAACAAATGGTAAAATAGTCACAAGCGCAATTGATACAGATAAACCATGAACGAGAACTGAACAACAATGGAAAATAAGTCATTGTAACCAGTATTTTTTAAACTGTGTGGTAAGTTTGCACTGTTGTAAATGTAAATACTAATATTTCAGTGGGAATATGCGAATCATATATTGACACAAAAATCATGGAAATAATTCAATAGATGAAAAAAAATTACTCGTTTCTTTTCCTGACTATTCAGAAACAATTATCATTGCGATCGTAGGAATGAAGAAAAAACCGCAAGCATACTTACAGATTTATTAGTTATGCTCTTTATTTGACACAAAACTGTCATTAGACCTTTTTATTTCTTTTTATCTAGCAAGAAATCAAATATGTGAAAATCTTCGCCATTTTTATCATACAAAGCATAGCAAAACAATAAATTAGATCTTAACTCTCGATTTTTCCGATTTTTTCTCTGTTGCTTTACGAATTGCTTTTTCTTGTGCCTAGAAAATAGTTATAACAGAAAATATCTTAACTTGAAAAACTCTGCAAATTCAAGAGAAAAAAATTTTTGAACCGAAGAACATGAAATGGAAATACTTCACAAAACAGTTACTGGTTTAAGTGATCATGCTTATGTACTGATTTACCAAAAACTTAGATAAATCAGTACATAAATAAAAAGTAAAATAAATCAGCACATAAATAAAAGGTAAACAAAAACACAAAATTACCTCTTGCACCAGTGGTACCAGCCTGCCTTCCTTAGCTAATACCTTTAACATCTCGACAATAAACGGTATGTAATTATGGCGACGTCTAATATTTTCTGCTTTGAATGATTTTTCCTTTTCTTCCTCAGCAGCAATTAGTGCCTGAAGATGATTCATTTCTTCCACTTTGTTATCGGTCTCCATCGCTGACTGAAAAGCAAAACACCTGGAAGATCCGAATTTTAACAAAACGCGAACAAATGAAATCACGAAACGGTACAACCTCCCATGACATAAGATTGAGCATTTCATAATACCATAGGAGTAGTAAAGATTATGGAACACTGAAGTAAGCAAATATTTAACTCAAATAATCACGCAAATATCGTATACAAGAACAGAAACATGATTCTAGCGGCAGCAGTACATATGTGAGGTCAGGAAAAGTTACCTCAGCGAGTTCGGCTAAACGTTTTTGGTATTTCACTTTCCGATCCGAAATAACAGCCATCAGATTGAAGTGGATTTCACCTGCGCTATACCTTAAAGTACTTTGTGATTGAAGGCTTTACTACGAAGAGAAACATGATTCTAGCGACAATAGTACTATAAGCACTGCGTTTCAACGACAGGCTGTTGAAGATAAACTTACTTTCGGATCCTAGCATTGATGATTGGCCGCACAGCATCCAACCAATCTTCACCTTCTCTAATAGCACCCAAATCCAGAGGTGCCTCACGAAGACCATCCAATTCATAGATATGACCATCCACAGGTATGTACGTGATGAAATGATAATTATCCTCCTAAATACTAGGACAGATATTTTTTTTAAACAATAATGTTTGCAATAAGACCTTTATCAAACATGACCAAACTTCCAATCACTACTGATAGCAGCAACTTCAGTATTTCTATATAAGGAATCAATTCAGCTCATGCAAAAAGATGTCAATTATACAATTTCTCCGATTTCTAATACCATATTGCAAGTACAAATAACAACAAACCTTTTCCGGAGCTTTAATATCCAGTTCAAAAAGGTGTTGCCGTGAAAAACTGTTGTGGACCTTTCTAATTGGTTCGCTGTTACCTAGACATAAACCACGATTCTGAAAGTGGATAACCATAAAATTCTAGAAATGCAACTCTGAAAATAAACCAACATACTCCTATTCTCGCATGTGTATCATATAAAATTTTACCAAGTAATAGAATGAAACAAAAGGGATATATGCCTCTGTATTGGCATTTCTTTAAATTATAAATCCAAATCTTGAAATCGGCATCTAAGAAAGGCACAGAATAAAAAAAATTAATTTTACTTCAAAATTCTGCAATAAACGCTGTTAGAGTTCCATAGAATCAAAAAGTATTTCCACACAGTCTGCTATTTCCAAATGAAAACTTTCGTATGTAAAATTTGCCGCTACTCATTATAAATTTAATACAGACATTTTGGAACACCGAAAATGCAATATAGCCTATATCGTATAGCGTAAATACTAACCATGGGGTCAAAATTTTGCGTGAAACTTTTAAATTCTTCCAGAATTGGACCAAGAACGATACCTGATTCTGTCTTTGTATTTAGTAGTAAATTTATTAATGCCTGTGTAGCACAAGCATTCTGGATCACCTGCAGTGTGAAATCGGTTACATATCAATAAGTGCTTTTTTTTCTCAGCAATATCAATAATTAATAATAATTAATACAACCAACGAGCTTATCTATTGAGAAAAGATAGTGGAAAAGTATATTTTCAGTTCCGTATAATACAAGAATTTTAAAACGATTCAGGGAAATACTCCACTACATTAATAAGTAAATGAATTACTTGTTGTGCAAAGAAAACTCGATTATTGTCGAGGACCAAGCTCCCACAAGGTTCTTCACCTGCGCGCCATTTAAATAAGAATATCAAACCATGAACCGGTCTAAAACATAAACCAATAAACTAAAAACAATAACTTGATCAGACAAAATGCTTTCAACAGACAGAATTAGATCCACATACTTCAGATCACTGAATAGCTGCTTATCTAGGCTGTAGAGTTCTTCAACTTGCACACCAGAAACACCAAATCCACGAATCAGTTCAGTGAAAACACCTGGATCAGATTCAATTAGGCACCAGTTTCCAGCATCCGACATGATCTATAATAAAATCGATCAACAATCGTACCAATAAAATCTGCGACAGTATCGTAATTTTATGTTCGAAGTAAATATAAAAGTGAACTGTGAGACCATATGGAAAATAGTATAAACAACAACATCTATACATGATTTATTGATGTCCAAAAGCATTCAATAACATAGCGATATCTTAATAAGGAAAAAATCGACCGGAATGAAATAACAGAAGCCTCATTCTGAGCCGAAGTAACATCAAGGAGAAGAGTATTATGAAAGGGCATATTGATTCCCAAAGACTGAGGTAATATTACCACTGTTATGTTGCCACAACATAAATCAGTAAATTCATAGAAATAAATCGATCTCTTCCTTAAAATATTAACTACGAACAAATCACAAACACATTCGGTTTACCAAAAACATATTTGCAGACATCATTTATTCCACCGCACGATCTCATTTATGTCAAAAGTTCTTATCAATTCGCCCAATTCTCACAATCTTTAAAACCGTCATACGAGTAGCATTATTGATCCAGTATTTTGGATTGAACATGTATCATAGGGCAGTTCTAAAGACTGCGTATTAATATCAGTAACTGCAATAATCATATAACTTAGAGCACTGCACACTTTTGTTTCTGACCTAAGTCTGCAAATGTCAAAAAAAGAAGACATGAAGATAGATAAACACAGAGATTGCTTCAAGATTTTGTATTTTTCTCCAATTTCTCCTGACATGCTCTGAAATCAGTAAAACTGTATAACATCAATATATATGATTCTTTGAAATGAAAGGCAGTTTGCTCATACATTGTAAACAAAAAGATAGTGCTCTGCAATGAAACAGCAGGTGTCCGAAATATATCTTGTCCTGCGATCCTATTTGTGCTTTATCAATGAAGTAAAAGAAAATTTAACAATGGATAGTCAAAAATGACGACGAATATATTGCTAGACAAGCAACTGTTCCATTCCTTAACTGAAATCTTACTTCAGTAAAACTTTTACACGGAATGAAAAAAAAATATCACGGTTCCCCATTTTACGTACATATAAGTGATCAATATGTTTTAAGTAAAACCTTACTTTTTAGCCTTTGTCGGACAATATTCCTTATGTTTTCGGCAATGATGATGCCGCAAATGATGTTTACACTTATATCGATGACCACCATGTTTTCGCTTTTTGTCACTAGCATAACTGGGCCTTGTGCTAGATTTTTCTCTTGATCTGCCCCTAGAATAAATAAAGCAGATAATATTTTTAATAGTCAGGAACTGTATTATATAGAAAACAAAAAAAAAAAAAAACAAAAAAAATCCAATATATATTATATAAAAAAATCCAATCGTCATACATATTTACAGAAACAAATATGTAAACAAGTCGAAGGAAAGTAACCAAATCTGATACGTATAGCAGTTTGGATAAGCATATCTTCATGCTAACTATGAGCAAGTTTTTGTTTCAGAAAATCTAATCTTTGGGAAAACTGATTAACTGATTAACTCATGTTTTGGTTATATATCCAAAAACAGAAAAAATACTATATTATCTGCGTTTATCTTATGATAGTTAATACTATAATGTTATAACGATTAGACTATTATTGTTGTAATGATTAGATTTACTGACCTGGAATCTCGCCTCCTTTCTCGAGATCGTCCCGTAGTCCTATCTCTGTCTCTCTCTCTGTCACGTTCACGAGACCTCTCTCGATCTTTGTCTCTGTCTCGGTCTTTCGACCTCTCTCGCAATCGGTCTCGTGATCTGCTTCGACTTCGATGTCTTTCATAATCACCCTCTCGATCTCTGTATTAGAAAATTCATTTTTCTCTAAAATGCAGCAAATGCAAATTTATTCTGGAAACCAACAGTGAGCAACTTAAAAGTTTCTTACTATATTAGAAAAGTTAAGACAACTTGGGAGAAAAAGAAAGAAATGTCAAGAGTAAAACTAACCCATGTTCTCGTTGATAATCTAGTTTCGCTCTCTCTCGAAACTTCAGCTCAATTTCCTTCTGCAATCCACGAAACTTTTATCTTCAGTCCTTCATGTAAACAGACTAGATAAAATTAAACTATTCAAGCAAATGGGTTAATGGGTTAACCTCAGTGTTGTAACATGAAGCACTCCACCTCTCAATAATTTCCATGCAAAGCCCTACACTGTAGATTTCTCATGCTCCTAAGACATCTCCACTTTGCCTTTAGGTCTTACAGTATTCAGATGATGTGCAGTACATAAAGAGATTCAGCAGAGGAAATCCATTGTTAATTTAATTTATACCTGAATTGGGACAGGGATTCGCGGAAAAAGTGTACCATACCAATCCAGTTTAGTTAACATCATCTTTACAACTTGTGCCATTACCATTACATCACCACCGCCAGAACGTGGATCGATTTGTTCCTCATCATCCTAAAAAAAGGCGGAACCCTAGCAACAATTTTTTTTTCTTCTTAAAGTAATTAAATTGCTGTTTCAAAACCAATGTTTTGTTAGAATAATAGAGAGTATCGAGAATCCTAACAGAAGACCAGAAAGCAAACACAAACTCAAACAAATGCAAGCAAAGTCCTTTCAATATAGGTTTTTTTCTAGTATTTTAGTGAACACCGATCACTAACACTTACCAAATACGGTTCCATCCAGGCCCATAAATCTTGTGGTGGTTGACAAAATCGGATGTACATGAAACCAATACCTCGTATGTATGGTGAATCGCTGTTGTTAATCATACTAACCAGCTGTTTCCTAAAATTCTGCGACAAATCAAGCTTTTTTTTTTCTTGAAATGCTTAGCAACAGTATCCAGTGTTGAAAAAACCAAAGCCTTACATTGTCTCATTGCACATTACTAACTTACAATTAGTAATGTTCAGTGAGACAATTTAAAATGACAAACTTTCTGCTTAGCCACAAAATGTTACTGAAAATATGTCAAATTACAAGCAAAAACGTATTAAAAGTGAAATGCACCTTAAAATATACCATAAAACAGTTGCAGATGAAAATCCACTGAAAAAATGAAATATTTGCAATGACCTATAACAAAAATAAACGCAATCACAACTCACTATTAAATCCATACCTGGAGAGCCGAATCGTAAAAAGTTTATAAAGAAGACAGAATGCCGTACTCACCACTCCACCAGCACCAACACCTCGTACCTAGAGGTTAACTTGCGTATATAAGATGATTATGTTTACTATAGTTTATTAAGTTTTCAATTAAAGAAGATGTAGAATACCAGGAAAAGAAGGAATACCACTTAAGCGACTGACCCCGCCGCACATGCCGGTCATCCCTTGTGTTTTTCGTGTGCCGCGCTCCCAGGGTTCGAGATGCTTCACCTGAAATGAGGTTAGTAAGTAGAAAAACTGTCATTATTATAAAATCAAAAACTACCACATTATGCAGAAACCATAATCTTCGTATACGGAATTGCAGTTGCTCAAAGGTCGATGAAAACAGAAAAGATAGCGGAATACTCTACTTTACACATGTTAAAACACAAAACAACTTACACTGTAATAAATTTCCTCTGTAAGTTGTTGAAATCCTGTAGTTTCAGCAAGATAATTTTTGTAATAAGTGCACTGGATAATATTCTCCAATACCAAAGCATTTAAGTTCATCGTTTGCGTATTGCCCCACAGTGGCAAAATGTTGTTCTTCTTTGTTATCTTCTATAAAATATGAAGTATCACGAATCAAATTAGCAACATAAATGAAAAACATGTACTACTATGTAAAGTATTAATAAAGAAAGGAAATGTTCTATAAGAAAGGAACGGTTTGAACTTTGTTCGATGGATTGAGAATCAATCTTGAATAAACCAAGCGCATAGTTTAACTAATAAACTACAAGACTAAAAGGCAAAACTAGCTAACACACAATAGAGATAGTACATATATTAAAGTTAGTAGATGTGTTAAAATATATCTACTAACTTTCTAATCACCTATATTATTACCTACGATCAAAAGTAAATCTACACATAAACATCTATATTCATGCGCCTCTACCAGATGTCTATCCATTCCTTCCACTGGAAAACATAGCATACCTTGATGACTTATATTCTATCAAATAATGAAGTGAAATGTACCTGTATATCCGGAATACTATTATCCGTTAGATCATCCTCATACATCACGTCGGTACCACCAGTACCAAGTCCTGCGATAAGCAATGCAGCTGCACCACCATCCGCAGCTGACATATTTCCACCTTAATATTTTTCATTTGCTATTAGAAAAAAAAATGCATCACCCTGAACTTTTATCTTATCACATTAATATCTTTGTAAAATGTACCAAAAACGTAGTACTAAACTATTTTCATCGTTCTTAAAATTTTTTAAAAAAAGTCTCCACATCCATATTTAGCAACGTCACCACGTCTAATCAAGTTGCCTCACACAACCGTAACACCCCTCAGACAACGCCTACATTCCACAAAACGCCACTCACGCCACCTACCATTACATTACCAGGCTCGCCATTGTGTCACGACCATTCTATGAAATGAAAAAGTTGGACGCTATGAAATTGCTTGGATCACTTCCGAGCAGATATTGTATTTTTCAGCAGACATTGAAAGGAAAAAAAAATCTTTTTTTTCATTCTTGTGATAGATATTCGAGTAAAAAAAAAGTTTCACCTATATAAATCTACGAAAAAATTTAGAGAAAAAAAGAATGTCTTTTTGTTCATAAGTTTGAGAAAATATGGATGAATTGTTTACTGACATTAAAGAATAATCAAAAAAATTAATAAAATAAAATACATTATTTCTTACAATTAAAAATGTTAGCAATAAAAAATTTTGAAAAAAGAATGTAAATGCTGTTTGAAATCAAATTAATTAATAATTCATGATTTCTTTCTTTTTATTTGCTTCCAAGCAATTTAAATTTTCACTTTTATAATCTTTACTTAATGAAGGAAATAAAGCATTAAATATTGAAACTTATCCATGTCTTCTTTTTTAGGAAAAAGAGAAAAAAAAAACCTTATCATTTTGCTTTTATGCAATTCTACAGTTAAAACAACCTTAAAATTACGAAACTAATATTGAAAATTACACCAATATTTTTTTTTCATATTCTTCATACATTCAGACAAACATTTTTTATTTTATAGTATTTAATTTGGTAGTAAAAGTTCATTCATAAATAAAAAAAGAAATGGATTTTCGAAATTAAATATAGCACATTAAATTTTGTAATTGCTATAGCATATGTAATAGTTACACAACTTTTACCTAAATATTTTGCAAGTTTGGCCCAGGAAAGTTCATCAATTTACTTGTGTGCTATTTGAAACTAAAATAATTTATGATTTATGAATTCTGTCATTTCTAGCTTCTTTGCCTTAAACCAATTTCACTTTTCCACTTTCATAATCATTACTTAATTATTTTTCATCCTTCACCCAGTTACTCATAATTTTTACCCAATTACTTTAAAATCTTTACGCAGTTAATTTATAACAATAATCGAATTACATTCTGCGAGATAATTCATGTAAAATAAAAATTTAGCAAAATAATTAAATGCATACCAAAAAAAGGATTTTTTTTCTTTTGCTTTTTTGGTACTTTCGTAATTTTTGGATTTTTTTTTTGTCCTTTTTCAAATTGACTTCAACCTTTTGTTCCTTTCCTATTTTTTAACTGACAACAACCATTGATGATTCAACAAATGATTCATATCTATGTAACGCCATATTTTGAAAATTAAAGAAAAGAAAGTACACTTTCTCTCCTATCTCTCAAATTTTGTTAACTTTTTCATTTCCTTACTATGTTTTATTCTCTGCGCCTCTCCTATTTTATCTATTCGTTATATTTGAAATATTTACCAATTAATTTTTTTTTCCGCTCAATCAATTTATATTGTCAATTTTTCTTCTTTTTCTCTTTTTCTTCTCTTCTCTCCCTCTCTTACTCTGCCTTTCCTTTGCAATTTTATTCTTTCTTGTTTATAGCTAACTCATAACATTGCAGCTATTTTATCACTACAAAAATTTATTAAACTTCAAATTAAAATAAATTTCGATGGTAAGTTTTTAACTAATTTTTCGTTTTTGTAATAATAATAGCTTTCTCTCTCTCTCGTCACTCTCCAATAATTTTCCCCATATTTCTTAAAGAAACTTTACAATAATTGAATTTGGTACCTCCAGAATTGATATATTCAAATTCTAAATAAGTAGGCAAAGATGATTGTAACTAGTTTTCAGATTTGCTTATATCATTGATTAGTGATTATTTTCAGCATTTTTTTCAAACTATTTTTTATGATAAGAGAAAAAAAAAGAAAAACATGATGAAAAGTTTTATTTCGGGAAAGAATATATATTGTCAAATGATAGAATGAGAAAAGTTTCTCAGATTAGTTCAAGAATAATATAAGGAAAATTTGAGCTCTCTGATCAATTTTTAACTTCAAAAGAGATATACATGACCATTGAATTGAAATGTTTAAAAAAGAATGGAAAAATTCTCTTTTTTTTCCTTAAAAAAAAGAAATGGAAAAAATTTCCTCTAATAGTATGAATAAAGCTTCATTCTTTATGTATTATTTAACATTTTGTAGGCATTTAATGTAAAGTTAATCAATTCATTAAAGTGATTTTTGTTTTTTCGAAATGATAAGAAATAGAAAATATATTTAATACAATAATAAACGAAACAAAAAACTGAATATTAGTAATTAAAAGTTTAAAATTATTTAGGTGAAAAGTAAAACTGATTGATTTTAAGTTTAGATGCGTTATTTTCCACATAAAATATTTCGTTAACTATTAATATTTCATTAAATATTGCATTAGACCAAATATTTCATTACATAAATAATTAGTCTTTTATTAATTAATAAATATTGCTTGCTAACAAATAAATATTTCATCAATTTCAAGTTTATCTTTTCTTTTTCCTTTTTATCAATATTTTTCTTCAGGCTCATCCAGGTGACGCAGCTATTCCAGTTCCATACATTTCAAAACTTGGTGCTAAATTGCAACCTGGTCAAACACTTGTCATTCACGGTACTATCGAAAATGATGCATCTGAGTAAGTGATAATAATCACAGTGATAAAATACGTTATCATGCTTGATTGTTATGAAAAAAAACAAATTAACAAAAAAAAAAAGAAAAATCGAAAAAAAAATTTTTTTTTGAAATTATGCTAATTCTTGTCAAAAAATGAGTGACTTTTCGAAATGATATCTTCAAAAAAGTAGCATTGATATATTATTGGATCAAATTGTATATTTTTTGTTTAAACATCTTATTTGCAAGTGTTAATATAAAGTTAGCAAAAAAGTTATTCGATGATAACATCTGATGCATGAATGATTATTCTCAGAAATATACTTTTTAAATTAATAACTTATTCAGGTTAATTGTATAAATAAGAGTAGTTTATAAACTTTTATCAGTGACATTAAGGATCATATTACTTAAGATATATAAATAGAAATTAATTTTAATAACAATTTTATCCGCTCGTATGCATTTATCCATATCGATAAATAATTTCATAGATTTGAAGTGAATTTGCTAAATGGTTCACCAAATATCGAATCATCAAAAGCTACCATTTTTCATATGAAAGTTTATTTTAAAGAAAATAGATTGGTTTACAACACTTACGAGGTTTGAAATTTATCTTTCAACGAAAACTTGCTGCATTTTTTAGAAGTGTAGGAAAGAGATGAAACGTTTGTAGAATAAAAGTTAATTTGAAGTGTAGTTCTTAACATATTGAATTTAAGTCATTTATTATCATTAATTAATTCTCACTAGTTTTAGCAAGTAAATAACGAATGAGATTTTTTTTTCCTTTTAGTTATAAACATTTTTAGATTAATTTCGAATATGGTAAGCTTTCAATTCCTTTTAATTATAAGATTTAAGAAAACTAGTAGAATATTTCCTGTCAGAAGGAAAGATGATAAGTGATAAGAATTATCATTAATGCAATTGCTAATCGAATCTATGTAAAAATTGAAACGAAATATTTCGTAATTCCGTTAATTTTTTTTCTCATGAGAAAGAGAAAGTGAGAGAAAGAGAGAAAGAGAAAGAAGGACTGTCTCATATTTAGCTATTATCCGTAAGTTCAAATGTGCTGAAATATCGGATTTTATATTGCAATGAATAATGATCTAAAAATTAACTTGAATTAATTAGTAATTATTTTATTTTTATTTACATGAAATTATTTTAGAATGGTAAATGGGGTAAAGAAGAAAAATCATCTAATCCATTTAAAAAGGGCGATGACTTTGATCTTCGTATACGAATTCACGAAGATAAATTGGAGATTTTTGGTAATCAAAAAGAGCTTCATATTTATAAAGCTCGTATAAATGTCGATTCGGTAGAATATTTAGCCGTTCGCGGAAATGTCTCATTGAAAGGTGTACATTGGGGTGGTCGATATTATACCTTACCATTTGAAACACAATTTCCGGGTGGGCATCTAAAAGCTGGTATGTTATCATTTTATCATAAAGTTATAATTTTATATTATCACGTAAAATCTATTCATTGATTAATTTATCATTTAGAATAACTGATTTCTTAAAGTTTACAGCTATAATATCTTGATATTATCAATTGCATTTTTATTCAATAAAATGTCAACATTGATTTTTATATCTCAGTTTTTATCACTAAAAAGTAATAAATTCATTAGTTAATAATATATTAATTTAATGAGAAATCGTTTCATCTTTTTTCGTTTGAAGGTCAGCATGAAGTTTTTTCTTTTTTCAAATTTAGATATCGAATTCATATCTAAATTTGTTTTTACTGATCAAAATGTATCGTTATTTGTTGAGAACGCTCGTTTGTCAAAACTGACTAGTTTTCAAGGAGAAAAAAAAAGAATTGAAATTTTTAAGTGACTAGTAACAGCGACAATAATATTTTACAGTTAAAAAAATTTGCTAATAAGTTTAAAAAAAAAAATAGAAAAATAGGAAAAAAAAGTGGCACAGGTTACTTTCTTTAAAAAAAGAAAGAGAATATTGCACAATAAATGTAATTTTAAGTTATTTAAATTATTTATTTATATTTTGTTTCTAGATTATTTATTTATTCTATTCTATTTTGTATACTTTTTCTTTTTGCTGAACAAAGTAATCTGTGATAATTCCAATTAATGAACTAAAATTTTTAAAGATCAAAGTTTAACTTACTTTTAGATATTTATATAACCATGTAATTTTTTCTCATTATTTTCCTTTTTTGATTGCTTATTAATTTTTTTATTTTTTTTCCATATAAATTGAATAATTCAATGGTGTCAAATATATTTTATGTATTTATTAAATTATTTACAGTTAATTCGAAATAATATTAAAAACAAATTGAAGATAAGTTAAAATGAAACTAGAAAAAATTAAAAAAATTAATAACGTTTGATATTCGGTTGAAATACATCAATTATGTATTACAGACGAACGAGTTTACGTGTATGGTATTCCGAAAGGTGAACGTTTCGAGATTGACTTTATATCAAGAAATAATAATATTCTATTTCATTTCAATCCACGTTTTAAGGAAAAACAGGTCCTTTAAATTACTAATTGCTAATTTTTAATTTTTAAAATTCATTCTTCTTTTCTATCCTTCTACAGAATATTTTGGAATAAAATAATATCAGTTTTTAATTTTAGACATTTTCATTTTTAATACATTTCAATTTTAATTTATTTTCAGTTCTTTGTTTTTTCCTTTTTGTAAAACTATCTAACTTACCATTATCTATTGGAGGTAATACGCAATGCACAAATTGGTGACATTTGGGGACAGGAAGAACGTGAAGGAATATTTCCATTTAAGAAGGATATTGGTACCGATATCATCTTACATAATGCACCTTATTCCATTCAGGTAATTTATATTAAGCCTAACTTAATTCCTTATAATATTGACGAGAATGATAATATTTATAGATTACGTAGAATTTTTAAATCTGAAATCCAATGTGAAATCTTTTATTAATTTATAGTACTTAGAAAATCACATAGTTATTAATTTTCTACATGCTATTTGATAAGAGTTTTTGATTTTTTTTTTTTTTTTGCAGGACGTTTTTTATAACTCAAACTTTTTTATTGTTTTTATTCAAAATGAATTATTATTTATTTTTAAATGAAAATTTCATACTGTTCTCTAATGAGACGGAATTACAATCAATAAATTTAACTTATACTTGTTTATTTCACATAAAAATGTTAAGTTTCATTTATTGGTTCTCAAAATAATCATTCTTTTTTAAGAATAAAAAATAGAGTTTGGTGAAAAGTTTTAGATATTTATTGATGGTAAACGTTATGGTACATTTGCGCATCGTACAACAAAACCTAATGAAGATTATATGGCTCTTCGAATAGCTGGTGATTTTGAGTTAACAGGAATGGAATTCACGATATAATTGAAATATTTTGCATTTGGTTTCACTTTTGTTTCTTTTTGCTACCATATTTAATTTCCTTTTATAGGTAATTAATTGCAAATTGTATTATTAAACTTTTCTCTATGTATAACAAGTTAATTTGTAACGTTTATAATTTGATAAGGTATATTAATTGCCTATAACATTACTCTTATCTTTAAAATCTCTGTCAAATTTAAATTTTGTTTGAAATTTTTAAAAAATTTCAAAACTTTTTCAAAATTTTAGTTTTGTTTTCATTTATTTGAAAATATTGGTAGTTTTAAACATTTAATTAGACAACTGAATTAAATTAACATTTTAACTTAACTTTAATTTGAAGATTGGTATCGAAAATTAAGTAATTAAAAGCTCTCTATTGTTTTACTGAACTAATATTATGATATTAAAAAGAATTTTCTCGAAATTTTTTTCTGTATTGCTTATTTTCATAAAATTTTCTTAGTATTTGAATTTTTTTTAATTTTATTAATGCATGGTGACACCTTATAACTATTTCAATTTTTGAAATGTGATAGCATCGTTGCATATTGCAGTGAAATAAGAATTTTATGAAATTCTAAAAATTAAATAAAAGAAAGGAATGGGAATGAAAAAAGTGTGAAAAGAAAATGGATGGAATAACTAAGTATGAAAATAAATATATGCTTAAGAAATTACTTATAAAGAAAGTTGAAAAATAAGGAATGAAGTAATTTTTTTTTATGTAATTAATTGAACATTGCTTTGATGTAACATTGATTCATTTCCTTCGAGGACTGTAAAATTAATGGTTTACATTGAAGTTTTACTTTTCCCTCTTTATTTAAACCATAATATTTTATTTTTAAAATTCGAAATTAATAACTGTCATATCAACTTTTCCATATTAGAAAAAATTTGCTTGTATTAATACTATATGTCAGTTTTAATCAACAAGATTAACTAATTTAATTCAATTAATAATTAATAATTTGATTATCACTTTGATTATCATGTATAATAAAAAGTGAAAACAAGAAACAATTTAAATGTATAATTAATTTGCTGGAATTGCTATAGCGGTGATTTAATTTCTTGAATTTAAAAGCATTTAAAAATCATCAAAATATTCTAGAAGAAAGCAGGAAATGGGAAATATTGAAAGAGGAAGAGGAAGCACTGTATGAAATTAATTTAAGTAAGATCCGAAATAGTTTCATTTGTACATCACTGATCGATAGATTATTGTGTGGGAAAACTTCGTTTGATTCGATGTATGCGTAATTGACGTGTTCAAATGTCATAGCGTAGTAATTTTGAGTAGTGATATGTTGCTGGTTTTGAGTGGTTCGGTGAATTTTCTGCTGACATTTTTGCTTAATTAATGTAAAAATTATTTCGGTTTAATTTAACAGTTTATAATCTTGTTTTTGATATACTGAAGAAAATTTCTTGCTAGCATATATGTTTGCTTATCGAATTAACGCTAATATATGATCTAAAGATGTTAATACGATTAGTAATCATTGGTGTCTACGTATGGCTATGAAAGCGTACGTGATTTGATTCGTATTTATTATCCATAAAGTTGTTGTTTATGTTTTTTAATTCTGTCGGAGAAGTTTTTTTTTTGAGATGAACAAGTATTTTAAAAAAGTTTCAGCCATATTTCGGTTGGAAATTAGGTTTATTGATGAGGTTCTGTTTTTTGATGTAATTGATTATTTTCAGATTCCAGAGATGGATCAATTTCGAACAGGTGGGCAACGTGAATTTCTGAGAGCAGCAGAAGATGCTGCAGATGATGTATGTTTTTTTTTGGAACATTTTAATTGATAAGAAGTTAGTAATAAAGACAGGAATTATGATCGGTGAATTAGCCTTTCCTCTATATTGTTTATATAATTTTTGCATTCAAATAAATCTGTTTTTCTTCCTTTTTTTAGGATTCAGCATAAAAAAAAATGTATGATTATAAAGTAACAAAAAATAAGACAGAAGCAGAAAACTTGATCTCTCATAGGTCATTAATTAAAAAAGTAAGTGTTACATGGTATGTATTGAAATGGTAAGGTAATTATGATTTGTTTATTTCAGTTATAATTTCAGATCTTGAGGCATACAAAGCATTTTCTACCTCATGTTGCACGGCTTTGTCTTATATCAACATTTATTGAAGATGGTATCCGTATGTGGTTCCAGTGGGATGATCAAAGGCAGTTTATGCAGGTCAAACTTGAGAAATATTTTTTGAACATAACCCATGAATTCCTTTCTGTTGTGACTTTGATGATAGTTGGAATTGTTATCGTACTATGGTTCAAGGAATTATTCATACTAATTAAGAAAACTTATTCATTTCATTGCTCCCATCTTTATTGATATGCTCTTATGCAGTGCTGATGGTTAGCGTTTCGTGTTTATATATTTCATTAGAGAAGTAAAAAGAGTGTTGGAAATTAAGGATTGCAATTACCAAGTTCCTATAAAAGTTGGAACTTTCACTATATTTCAGGATTCTTGGTCGTGTGGTTGGTTACTTGCTACATTTTTCGTTGTGTTCAACTTTTTTGGTCAGATCATTCCAGTTGTAATGGTTATGATTCGTAAAAGGGTCAGTTTTTGCATTTTTAAAAGATTTGTTTAGATTTGTATAGTTTTTAAAGTAATGGCAACTTTCAGGTTGGCATAGCATGCATTTTACTAGCTTCTGTTGTTGCTTTACAAACGATCGCCTATCATATACTGTGGGACTTGAAATTTTTGGCGAGGTAAGATTTCTTCATTTAATGAAGCTCATTAATTTTTAGATCTAAATTCTGATCTGATTCTTGCTTTCTTGACGGAAATTATGCAAGCTTAGTCCCTTGTGATTGCATGAAGATCACTCAGATTTGTGAGTTGCGGTTAACTTATTGACTATTTATTTATTGAGATTCGCACATAGTAAATTCATCTTCTGTGAATATTTATTGAAAGAAAGCGTTCAATGGTGAACATAAAAATAAATTTGCAATTTTTTTACAGAAATGTTGCCGTTGGAGGTGGCTTGCTACTTCTGTTTGCCGAAACACAGGAGGAAAATCGAAGTCTTTTTGCTGGTGTACCACAAGTTGGTGATGCAAATCGTGGAAAATCTGCTATGTTACTTACTGGTAAAATATTATTTTAATTTGAAATGGTCTAAAGAGTTCCAAAAACAGTTGATGTATGAAAATAATATTTTAAAGATGCTGTTATAACTTTTGGGAGATTCGCAACGCTACTAAGTTGCGAAGATAATTGCGTTGTTGCTAGAACCCTCTGAATTGAGTTGTTTTAACTTACTTTCTTGATTTGAAGATTATGCTAGTCTCCAATGTTTTAGGAGGACGGATTTTCTTGGAACATTTTTTTAATAATAATGCAGTTACTTTCTCGATTCAATTAATGTAATCAACCTCCCAAAAGTTAATAACATTCTTCAAATATTTTTCTTGATAAAAAACGGCTGTTCACTATGTCATGATGAATAATGGTTTTTATCGTGGTGCCAGAAATATGCGATGTAAAACATTTTCGCTTGGTGAATAAAGAAAATAAGTGCCAATGTTCATCTTAGATTGAATTTAGCATTTTTCGTGTTTAACTTCTATTAATGTATTGATGGAGTTTATTATGAAAATAATTTATTAGCTGGAATTCAGCGTAATTTTTCTTGTTGTTTTTAGGACGAATATTTCTCATATTCATGTTCCTGTCATTGATTCATTTCGAATGGAATTTTGTGAAACTTATCGAAGTAGTTGTTGGAGGAGCTTTGATGATACTTGTGCTTGTTGGATATAAAACAAAGGTAAGTATAAGTTTTCAAAATAATATATTTTAGTAGAAGGAAAAAGCATATTAGATTGAACATATTGCAGAAAAAATGAAATGCATATTCGGAAAACTGTTTCTAGAAAGATTGACCTCCAGTAAGAGGAATTCGTAATGTTTGTTCGAATATTTTTTTATGTTGTACAATGAGAAATTATTAATAACAAAAAATACATTTACGCTTTCAGCTTTCGGCTTTTGTGCTTGTTATCTGGCTCTTTGGTTTAAATCTCTACCTGAATGCTTGGTGGATAGTGCCAGCAGATCGTTTTTATCGTGATTTCATGAAATATGACTTCTTTCAAACAATGTCAGTTATTGGTGGGCTGTTGCTTCTGGTGGCCTATGGTCCCGGTGGTGTTTCGGTTGATGATTACAAGAAACGATGGTAGTACAATATTTTAATTATTATGTACAAGAAGCTTTTTTGTGAACATTTTCATCTGAATAGATGCACGGCAAATGACCACCTAGTTCTTGTCAAAATCAGAATTCAACCAATTTTTCTCCGAAGAATTTTCTGTCAAAATTTGATGACCTTTTCTCTGCTTGTTTCTAATTGACAATTCGTTTGGAAAACGGTAGTTTATATCAGTATTCATAATTTTGACTATGGATTTGAAATTTGAGTGCAAATCTTAACCTTAAAAAGCAGTTTTATAGCAAAATAGGAAAAAGAAGCCGTTTACTTCGAGTACATTTGTATGGTGCAGTATACTTGCTGTACTTTTGTAGTATCATTTTATTTAGTTCGGTAGGAGTCCAGATATAGATCATTTATGGTTGTTAACGCAGATTCAATTTTTTGTCATCTTTTTGTAAAAATTGCCACCTTTCTTAAATTTAAAAGTATAAGTATCTAGCTTGACATATTGAGGTCTCCTAACGAAAGAGAATCAGCTTTTCGGTTATCGATTGGTGAAGAAGCAAACTAAGAGAATCCTTTTATGCTTCATCGACGTAATAACTCTGGTATCATTCATAGGCGCAGAGGAAATACTGCCTACCTTTGAATTTTATTTATTGGTTTTTTTTTTTTTTAAAGTTTTTGTTCGTTTGGTAATTCCTATTTGTAGAACAGGTGATTTCATATTGTAGGTTCTTCAAGTATATTTTGAAATTATCATTTTGTTTGTTGTGCAAAGATTTTGGACACTTTTATTCATGTTTGGGAGCTAAATTTTTTGCTGTTATTACGTATAAACAACATACTGTTGTTTCATTCACTTTTTTGATTTATTTCACTAATTTCATAATAAATACCGGTGTGAAGTCGCTATCATGATTACGATGATACCGTTGAGTAGACTAAATTCAATGAGGAAGAGGAAATAGATGTGTGAAGTTTGGAACTAAAAATTTCTGGAAAGCCCTATCAGAGTTAATCCACCACAACGGAGCATATTTTTTCTATCCAAATAGATATCTTGAAACAAATGAAGAGCAGATACGAAACGTCCATCTGTTCCTCATCGAGCAAAGACTATGTAAAGATAGTGGCTATGTCTACTGCTCACAATGATTTTGTTCTTTAAATGCACTTCATTAGCTAATGCAGTCCGACAACACAGGTAAGGATTTCGGAAAAAAATCCCTTTACCTGATGGCTAAGCATTCTCTTGTATTTCTGTTATTGAAATGCTTTTAAGTGATGAATGGCTGTATAACGGAAGAGAGTGAAGATGTACGTGTTTTGAGTTGTGGAAGGCTGACCTTTTTAAAAAAACAACGCCCAATTGCTTGACTGGTAAAGCCCCATAACTGGTCGACTACAAAAATATGATCAAATTAAGGAATTTACAGCTTATTAGAACCGGTCAGCCGGCCTTTGTTCACTTGTTCCATTTCTTTCTCGTCCTTCTAATTTTATAAACTATGCAAATTTACGAAGTCATTTCAAAAATGTACAAATATTCCCATTGTATTCTTTTTTTAATAAGTAAAATGAAACATGCGAATGAACGAAGGTAACTTACAAACAGGGAGAAAGAATGAAAAAAAAAAAAGAGGGAAAAAGACATTAAAGGGATTGTTTGCCTTAGCGAAAAGACATCAAAATATATGGGTATAAGCAGTATGATAAAGACAAGAAAAACGTGTTTGTAACAACTGAGATGGAAAAGCATTAATAATTAATATGAAACACAGATGATAAGACAGAAGGGAAGAGAAAAAGGAAAGCGTATACATTTTGATAAAACCAAAAACATATTTTTTGAAAAATAGCGACAGTTTCACAACACCAAATACAAATATTACAAATAATGCAAATTATGCAGTTCTACATCAGTGACGCCGAATATGCACAATTACTCGTCTAATGTGGGAATCTTTAAAGCAAAAGTAAGTTCCCAAGTAAATATATGCGTATTCACACAACTTTCTATGTTGTTACTAACGGCAGGGATGAGAGCACTTAACACAGCTAAGTTGCATTAGCGACTCACACATAATCGTCTTCACGACTGAATAAACCACCTGCTATATTTGTATTTCTGTATATTCACTTACGGTTAAATTTTCAAAAAATGCAAAACTAAGGATGTACGGATTCAAACAGTAAAACATGTGATTACTTCTTCATTGAGGGCTAGATCTAAAAGTTTTTTCGTTGATTACTTAGTCTGAAATGCCAATTTCTCATAGATGTCAATCAAGCATATTCGGCATCAGCTCTGGGTGGACAACGATATGCTTAATGACATCAGCTTAACTAAATACAACAACGGAACCTTATGATATCCAGAAGTTAAGAGACTCTCTTCTTTAACATACAAACTTTTATGACACTTCTCAATTTTACCTAATTTTCCTCGAGCTATTCATAAAAAAGACAAGTTATCTATTGCTCTTTGTGAACAATTTGAAACTAGCAAAAAGGATTCTAATTTAATGCGTTTATATATATTGCTGGTGATCCAGGAAAGAGTCAGCTTGAAGAAAAAACATAATTGGAAATAAAAATTTACATTTCTGCTAACAATTACAATTCTTGCCTTCTTGTCCCGCTGACTGTGTTGAACGCGGCAAAGTTTGTTTTGGTTGAACACCTGTGTCAGCTTGATTCAAATCAAGACTGAAAATCAAGAAAAGATTAAGTGGAATTCCTAGTTTATAATTCATCCCCAGTTATGAGTAATGTCGATTTATCTTTCCTAACATTAATTTTGAAGCAATATATGCTCCAAGAACCAGTAAGACATACAGCAGATAATATTTAAAGTAAAACAGTACTTGCTCAAGACAAACCTGCCATCTTTGATATTCTGATAAATTTTTCTTGCCGTATCCAAGAAAGCATCTTCCACGTTGTCACCACTAGAAAAAATGATGTCAACAAGAACACCATAACATAGTTTAAAAACCGCACTACACCACTTTTTTCGTCAACCGTGGATTCAGCCATTCAGCCAGTGACAAAAAAAATTATTGAAAAATCAGACAAAAATGTAAATCCATACGTTTTTGCTGAGCACTCCAAAAAAGTTAAGCCATGTTCATCAGCAAAGGCTTTTGCTTCCTCGAATGTAACATCCCTTTGCCCATCCAAATCACTTTTGTTACCAATCATAAATATTACCTAGAAATAGAGTACACTTATACATGGTCATTCAAGACACACGTTTTCAATATCAGAGAAGCTAGAAATAACTCAGCTTCCTTAGTATACGGCAAATTTGAGGAAGTAATACAAATCAAACTGACTGAGTGACATCATTTGTCTAATTTAGACAGTACAGCTGTATGATGGAAAAAAATGCGTAATGAATTGCATTGCATGACTGCCCATTGGTGGTGATGAAAACGAGGTAAACAAGCCCTACTGATGCATTGCTTGCTGAGAATATCATTGACTCAAGTTCAAAGAATATTGCAATAATGGAGACATTGTGAGAATACCGTATTTGGATGCGTAAGATTTCTGGCATCTGCCAGCCAACTGCTCAAATGATTATAAGTTGAACGTCGTGTGATATCGTAAACCATCAAAGCACCAGCAGCACCTCGATAATATGAACGAGTCACTGCTCGAAATCTGACAAAATATTAGTGACGACAAAATTTTGCATTTGCAAGAATTTTTACAAGAAGACTAGAATGAGATGATAAAATGAAGTATCCAGAAAATGTGACAAAAGCAATAGACATCAACAGCAGTTAATCCCATTAAAGAATAGCTCAATCGGATCTTAATGCTACACTTTCGATTTCTTCAGACACATTATGACTTGTCATTTCACAATGTCTGACCACGTGTGACAAAAGTCCTTGTTCAAAATAGACTGTGAATTTTGCAAAATTCAAGAGATAGAGAGGACCATCACTGATATCAAATTTTCAAACCTTTCCTGACCAGCTGTATCCCAGATTTGCAGTTTGATTTTCTGTCCACTCACTTCGATAATACGTGTTCCAAATTCAACGCCTATTGTATGAGGACAATCGGCCATAACTGTAATGACCGAAACAGACTGGTGCCAAATGGGTTTCACATTTAATTATTTCTTGACAAGACAATTTAAAAAGAAAAGAATATGATTTCTGCACAGAAAGAATACTTGAACAATTCTATATCTGTAAGAAGGTTAATTTTTGAGTCTGACACATATAGAGCAGAACTCTTTTACCAAAACCTAACTACAACAGTTGCTTTTGCAATACCATATACTATTTTTCTACTGTATAAGAACAGTAGGACATAGCTGCAATGATCAAAATGGATTAGTAAGCATAATCTAAATCCATATCAGGCTTTGTAGACATAGCTTAGTAAACTGAATCCAAATGTTCAATAAAGCTTGAATTTAATGAATCTAAATGTTTGCTTCAATTAGGCTAAGTACCTAAACAGAGATGAGAATCATAAAAAAGTTACATTTCTTTTCGGTGAATTGATGTAACAAACATGATTTGCCAACACCCATATCACCGATAATAATATATTTGAAGATATATGAATAATTGTAAGGCCCATTCGATGACATCACTCCTCGATTAAATCAATTTTGCCTATAAACAGCGCATTATTCACCAAAAACAAAGAAGAAAGTAAAGATCAAATAACGAAGCATCCGAATGTAATATCTATTAACTATGTGTCTGAAAACATCAAATTGTCAGGAGCTTACAATACGGTATAACTAACTTTAACGAATAAGTAGCATTTAGTAATTGCTTTAAAAATTAACAACATAATGGAAGAAACAATGAGTTTGAAGAGCTTATAAGATTCATTCTTCTCTTATCACCAGAATTAAGTATAAAAGTAAACGCGATACGTGTACACAATCATATACTTCAGATCACACAACCTATAAAAAAATCGTTTGTCCTCCTTGCTCTATCCATATATTTAAACGTATAAAATGTAATATGCGTAATCTTCGGTTGTGGATAACAACTTTCCGACATACAACAAGAACTATCTCAATCCTTACTTTTACAATGTGACGCCACCACCTAACAATCATAACATCGACGACGACAAATAATCACTCGAATAAAATACGGCCAATTACGGGAATGTTATGGACCACTATGAAATATCTCAGCTTTCAATATTTGTTGAAATCATTGGGTAATTTTTTTCGTAACATTTGTAGTAACAGTTGAAATTGACTTTAGTGAATGGTTGAGTGATGGAATTTGATTAATTAGCAAGGTGTTAATTAATTGAGTACGCATAACAATGAGTTTTATATATTTCTTGAAACTTTTATTGCTTTTTATTTGAAGGATAATATTTGTGATAATTCAATTCAAGAATACAACAAAAAGAAAAAAGAGAAACAAACGAAAGAGAAAGGAAAGGAATGGCAATATTTGAGTAACTTAGTAAATTTTCAGTGATATAAATTATACAATAATATAGTACAAAATACAGGAGAAATTTAATGCTTTTTGAAAAGAAAATGCTTAAAATAAAATCAAGGATGAAAATTAAATTCTAAGTAAAAAATTTGATTATATCTCTGTGCTCAAATTTGAATACCCTTTTGTAAATCTATTGTATAAGTAATCCTTTGTTTATCATAATGAAAAAAAAAGAAAAACGAAGATTATAATTATGATAAATTAATATGGGCATTAAGAATAAATGAATTGAGATTATATTCAACAATAATTAGAAAATATTGTGAAAGTTACATGTGAAAGTGAAATCAGTTTCAAATTTCGATTGATTTTTCTTTCTTTTCCCTCTTTTTTTCTTCAGAATGCAAGTAAATATTGGTTAGATTTAATTTAAATATCTTCTAAATAAAATTTATTTTCAAAAAACAAAAAAAAAAAATCTGGTTCATTCGCTAATGATATGATTATGAGAATAAAGAAAAAAAAACTTTTACTATTCTTAAAAATTTAGTATATAATATGCAAATTTCAATTTATTAATTAGCTAAAATGCTGATAATCGTTGTTGAGATTTATCAATCATTCATATCACTATCATGTTCATTTGTATTTGTATCTTGTCTGTTATCACAATTATCATTGTCATCAAATGATATCACACTCTCACCCCAGATGTAATCAATATTAGCTGATCTATCAAAGACACTACAACGTGTGCGATTAGTTTCAGAGTTACTTTGTTCAATTGTTAAAAGTTCACGCATGCTTGGAACATGAAAATTTTCATTATCAAATGCAGGATTATCAGTTTCATCTTCTGTTCCCATTTTATCTAATACCATTAATGCTATTCCAAGTGAACATATATTCAATGCCCACTGAATAATTTGTAGTATATGATCGATCTGAAAAATATTTTATAATAAATGATAATATGTTTATAAGTGTTAAATCAATAGTTTCTAATATGTGTAATGATAATAAGACATGATTAAATTGAAATTAATAACCAGTAATAAGTATTTGTAATATGCAATTAATCATAAAATTAACGATGCCAATGTACGATAAATTAAAAATATGCATTTTTAATATATGATGAAACGTAATTAATGAAAAAAAAAAGTTTAAAATGAAAATGAAATTTATGTAGACTGAATCAAATAAAAATCTCGCGAAGAAAAAAAAAACAATTTAAAAAAACGAAAAAAATTTTTGAAAAAAACTTTTGAAAACATAAATTATGAGTAAAAAACTATACCACAATATAAAATATTCGTGCGCTGGCATATTGTAAAGTTTTACTATGACGTGTCATCATTGCAATGACAGTTTGAACAATTCCTGCTTGTACCATAATCAGTAATAATATTGTTGAACAATCCGATATCAACTGTTAAATTAATTAATAATTATGCAAAAAAAGATGGAAAAATAATAAATTTTGGACAATTTCCAATTTTAAACTCAATCGTACTCATTATAATAGAAGAAATAAATAAATAAACATTAACATTGTATATTTTATAAGTTTTGTATATTTAATAAAAATATAAAAAAAAAGAAAAGACTAAACAAATTTTGAAGAAAAAAAAAAGTGGAATAAATAAATGAACAAATTTATTTATTAAAATGTATTGTTCCACCACTAAGTATTTTTTTACAAAATTTAATAGCAACATTAAAAAATTCAAAATGGTTATAGAAAATTATTAGTGTTAAATCCACAGTATTAATTAAATTCAACTTATAAATATATTATTTTAATTAAGATGTTTCAACTTTCAACTTCAAATTCCCCGTATTTTTAAATAATGATTTTTTGGAATTATTATATTAAACATTTTGCTATTTGCTAAATCACTACATCATCCATCCATTAATGACAAATAAATGAATGGAAAGGTAATTTGATATTCCAAAACAAACGAAAGCAATCTATTAATAATTTGAAGCATTTAATTTTGAATATTTTTAACACTTAACTTTTAACGAGCCATCTCCATCATATCATTATCATATTATTTAAAGAAGAGAAACCTGTATGATAAGTATAATTACACATCGTTGAAATCGTTCATGTTTGCAAACCCAAATTTGCAACAAACATGTCGAGATGGAATTAATCCATAAGAAAAATTCTGTGCCCAATATGAAATCGATTCGTGTTGAAAATAATTTGTACATCTTAAATTGTTTTAATAATTAAATGGAAATTTCAGAAAGTATTTAAAGTTAGCAAATTTGCTTCTAAAATTAATAACTCATTTTTATATTAATACAAAATTGCTCTAATTGAAAATGTTAGGAATAGTAATCTTTGTTTACTTGTTTTTCAGTTGTTCATATGTTATATTAAGTAATTAGATTCCATATTTTCTGTTTTTTTCAATACCTCATTTACATTTTAGTTAATTTGCAGTGCTAGAATAAAATTTTATTAAATTTCAATTTGTTAATTGATTTTCGATGAATTATGGATAATTCCTTACTTAATTTTTATTTAAAAGTTAATTATAACTATTTTTTTTTTGAAACTTACAGTCATTGTAAAAAGTATTTCTAAAGCAGTAACAGCAATAAGAACATAAGCCAAAGTAATAAGCCAACGAAGTGATCGCATAATAGCTACTGGTTGAGTGTATAGCGGTGTATGCGTTATTATTGTTTGAAAACAAAATATGATTGATTTAAATGATAAAAGTGCTAAACCCAATGAGAGGAAAAAGTAACTACCTGAAAAAAAAAGAACTGCTGTATTTGAATTTTGAAAAATATTAAAGAGAAAAATTTAATTCATTATTTCATTATTTAATTTAAATATTAGAGTATTATTTAACGATTGTTAGTTATAAATCACTTAACATATTAAATAAATGACTAATCTTTCAATTTTTCATTTTTTTTTTTCGAAAAAAAAGAAATGAAAGATCAAATTATGAGACAAAAAAAACAATTTTTTTTCAAGAATGATAGTTTAACGATTAGAATAGAATGTAAGCAAAAAGTATGAAAAAAAGAAAGAGTGAAGAAAGAGAAAGGATTTTAAGTCTATTTTTAATATTTTCGTAAAATTATTAAACTAATTGTTTCGCTATTATTTACAAACTATTTAACTTAAAATTTTTAAGATATGATGAAATGAAGAATTGAAAATCAAAGGAAATAGAATAATTCATACCGTTTATTACAAAATTTCCAATGTTTTTATTCAAAACATAATATAAACGACCGGTAAACATAGCTTCAACAAATACATAAAGTGTATGAATGGATGAGTTTATGATGATAATTGATAAAACAGCTAGAATCTTCTGAAATATTGATAAATAAAATAGCTAAAATCTTCTGAAATAGATAATTGCTTTAATAACAGATGATGCATGATAGACTTTATTGAAGTAGTAAATATTTTACTCAAATAAATATCAAAAATTTCAGCTCAGTTATAAAAAAAAGTACTGGAAAAGAAGATTAGCAGATAATGGATTAATAAGTTTAAAATACTTGATTTTTTCTCTTAAGTTATGCAAGTTAAAAATATAAAATACTTAATTTTCTCTTTAAGTTATTTTAAAAATGTTAGAATATTCATTTGTAACACCTATTAAAGTGATAAACATGATTGCAAATTAAAATATGCAAATTAAAATAATTTTAGTTATTAAGAATGAAATAAATGCTATTATCTTTTAATCATGCAACAAATAAGTTTGTTCCTTTCTTTAAGCACTTAAATAAATAAATGTAATTAAAAATAAACAAACTTACTAGGAACATAGTTCGTCGTTCTTTTCGATAATGATAATAAATAACTGATAAGCAAATTGTATAAATTAGTGAAATTGCAGTATGGCCAATTCGTTTCGCATCATTGCACATATAGTAAGTAATATCCGTAGCAATACATAAAACTGATAATACTACAGCAACATAAAACAATAAATTACTTTCTCTTTTATCTAAAAATAAAATTTGAAATAACAATTTGAATTTGAAATAATAAAGCTTGCAATTTTTTGAGTTAAAATTTTTTCCTCCCCTCATAACAATACATATTTACACATAGTGAAATTAAATGCTTGAATTATATACAGTAGTACATTTATAATTTATCACTTCACAATGTTATCATATACTAAATTTTTCATAAATACATTTCATTTTTATTTTTATTTATTTATTTTTTTGAATGCCTAAAGCATATTTTTGAATACTGACGAAGAGAGAGAGAGAGAGAAAAAAAAGAAATTATAAATTGCAAAATGATTAATTAGATTAATTAATATCAATACCAGCATTATCAGCTCGCTTAGCTTGCGCAAGGCTAATCCCACGTGTACGATTTGGGGCAAAACGAATACGACATAAAAATTCAACAGGAAAAGCTTTTTTTGCAAAAACAGCTACAGGATATGCACATGTAATAAGGCGTAAGCCATGAATTACAAATGAGCCAACTAATAAATGCAAAACCTAAAATGATAGACTTTTTTTTAGACAAAATAATTTTTAAAATTCAATTGAACAAATCTCATTTTTAATAAAAATTTCATAGGAGACATTTTAAAAAGAAAAAGGGGTTAAACAAACAAATTGTACATACTTCGTTTTTCTTCATTTTTTTTTCCATTTCATTCAAAATGCATCCAATAATTAAATTTTTTGAATTAATTAAGAGAAAAAGAGTAAATTTTGGTAATTTATTTGAAATCTTTTTTTTCTTTATTTTGAATAATTTCATTATGAGCAATAGCTACTTTTTAATTGTCAAACCTTCTTTTTTATTTAAACTTCAAATAAAATAAGATACACTTTCATTTTCTTTTATTTTATTAAAAAATGCAAAATAAAACTTATAATTACCTCAGCTTGATCAAATAAACTAAATTTGTATGTTATATCATTTTTTCGTCTCATAATCATAATTAGCATATATGTACTGTATGCATACATTATTTCTTGCACAAATTGGCAAACATTGATGATTACAATTGCGCGCAAAATATGCGTGTTGCATGCATCACGAAAATACCATTGCATATATGCAATTGATAATGCTAAGCATGCGCAACAAACTTGCTGCACGATAAATGGTGAGGCATAGCTGAAAAAGACAAAATAGAGTTTTTCATTTTTCTTTCTTCTCTCTTTCTCTCTCGCTCTCTCTCTCTCTCTCTCTCACTTTTCTCCCTACTAGTTAACTAACTAAGTAATTATATCTTAATTTAATTTGAAATGAATATTGATTCAATATCTAAATGAAATAAACAAACATGTTTAAATTCAAAATATGGCAAAAATAAAAATACGTGGACGTCAAATAAGTTGCTGCATAAATTAAAATGAATGATGAGAACTATATGCAACCTTAAATGACGTAAACAAAAAGATACGTTTAGTTTTCACGTATGAAAATGAAGAAGTGTCGACGTTAATTTAATAAATTATTGCATAATTTAAAGGAATAATTAGAAATTCATATAATAAATATAATATAATGAATTACATAAATGAATAAAAAACATAAGTTTATACAATTTGATTAAAGAAACTAACGTTAATAACTTTTTTTTAAAGTAATAAATGATTTATGTAAATGAATGATAATGTAAATAATTATGTAAATGAATGACTTACGGAGCGTTTGCATTCATTTCGTAACACACTGCAAAGTTTAACAATCCAAGAATAAGATGAAATATGGAACAGAACTAAAAATTAATCATTGAAAAATAAAATTAAAGAAAAGTACTATAAACATATTATTGTACACGAATTATGTATAAAATTTACAATTTTAAACTTAAATTTAACATTAAAAAATTGCAAAAAATAACTTAGATTTAAAAGTTTCAGAGCTTAAATTCAAACTTCAATTTAAAATTATTAAAAAAAAAATAAAAACCTACCATAATTTGATGTTTACGTTCAAATGATTGCATATTTTCCTCCATAGTTTGTGCTAATTTAATCAAATTTTTCAGTAAGTAATAAGTTAGAAGTACACTAAGAATTGATAAAAAGCCAAGAAATACATTCATTTGTAAATAATTCGTTTCACGACGTTCTTTGCTAGACCATACGGCAAAAACGTGAAAAAGATTGAGAATACTAAATGCTACCGATACAATACTATAAATTAGAGAATATTGAGCTGATGCATAAGTTGCCGTAAAAATTATCAGTGAACTAGAATTAACGAAGAGATAAATGAAGAATGATGTAACAATTAATGATGATAATAACCAACGATATTCATATAGTGATATTGCCTAGAAATAAACATCTCATTAATATTTCATTAATTAAATATTTGAATTAATAAATTAATAAACTTTCACTTTCCAATGACAAGTTTTGAAAATTTTTCGATGATAATTCTTAAAAATCTTCTTGATGACTGTAGAGATTTATGATTGTTTTACCTATCAGTAAATTATAATTACTTATTTTTTCTTTAATTGCATTTTTCAACAATAAAATAAATGTACGAATCAATGTTATCATTTACAAAATACTATTATTTGATAAATTTAAAAAAAAATACTAAAATAGAATAAAATTTAAAACTGATGTAGTATTACCTGATATGGTGAATTCCAATATATGGAAATGGTTGTAAGAAACCAAATAACGGAAATGGCAGTTGATAAATATCCAAGAAGTACTAATAGATTTTTTATTGTTGTTGAAATTTCCATTTTCCTAAAGAATTTAAATTGAAATTTTGAGCGAAATACAAAATGATGATACCAAATACCATTCGACACTGCAATATCATTATTAAATTCTTTACGACGATAGCTTTATTTCGGTGTTATAATTAATCAAGCGAAGGAGATTGTCAGACAAACAGAAAGATGAAATAGTTTTATCGTATCACATTTCAAATCCATCAAAAGCGGCGACTTCTTCATCATCCATTCTTAGAGCTATTAACAAATTATTGTTGTAATATGTGCTTCTTTCTATTCATATTAATTTGTTTCTAGTTATGCTAATTAATTGATTGATTTGTGGAAAAATTCGCTATTATTTATTATTATTATTAATTACTGTTAGCTCTTTCATTGTGTATATTCTTATGCAATATAACGATGCAATGGATAATTCACTTCTCAGAACACAGAATTACATCAAATATCCATTTATATGCCATAAATTCATTTCTCATTCAAAACGAGAACAACTACACTGAATATTTATTTATGCGACTTACTAGATTATCTTGCAGATATTCATATACAATTTCAAATATAATATAAGTTATTAGCGCTTACATTATTTTAAAATATCATATGACCAATTAATACATATATTATCTCCATCAAGTATAGAAAATTAAAAAAAAGAGCAAAAAGGAAAAAATCATACTTTTCCTCAAAAATTTTTATTCCTATGTTTTTCCTACATTTCACAATTTCTACTATTAAATTTATTCAATTTCTAAATACTAACACTTCGATTTCACGTCACATACATTTACCAATGTTATAACGAAATTCTCTTTCCGCATCCCCAATTCACCTCAAAACTAATTGAAAACAAACCCTTATCTTCAGTATTAATTTATAAATGATAAATCCCACACACACTGTGACAAGATGAACAACACTAAAAACAACCGTACTATTTCCAGCTTGACTAAAGCAGTGACCACAAATTTGCCCTCTCATTGCTAATTTTTTGCGCCTTTTCGAGATCACGCGCCAGCAAATCAATTTATTCATGAAATTTTTGATTTTTATTTTTGCTGATATAGATTACCTCTAACAAATGCTGCAGAAAGAGATATCAACAAAGCATAATTTATTTCAATCGAATCAAACATACAAGTAAAACAGACATATACAAAAAGTACAAAAGAGTATGGAAGTATAAAACGCATACAAAGTTTCGAACTATTTGGTTCATTCAGTGCTATGTGAAAACAAACGGATAAGAAAGTAGAAAATATTAAATAAAAATTCTACAAAGAGATCAGCAATAAGAACTATGGTTTTCCTTATTTTTACGGAAATTAGAATAATCACATGACGACAACAAAAGAAAAAATGGTAGAATAATCACATGATGTCAGTTACAAGAAAAAATGTATCATGAAAAGACTTATCGCCATCTTTATAGCTAGGTTAATTACAAGATGTATACAGCTAAGAATTATATAATTCTTAAAGTAAATTTATGACTTTATGAGAACAAAAGCGAAATTTGCTCCGTCTCTGGAAGGTTTAGCTATGTGACATTCCATTCACAAAAGATGTCCACGTCGTGCTCACAGATTATGTAACAAAATAACATCGGATGTAAAATCCATCATGTGACACGAAAGCTGAAGCTCATAAACTTAAAGAAAGAAAGCTTAAAGCAAATAAACAGCTCCATAATTCCGTAAAGATTTAAGCAGAACTCACAAAGGAGTATTGCAATAAGCTTTTGATAAGGAAAACATTTAAATCGCAACAGCAGTTGAACGTGAATAAAATAATTATATTAAAATATGATGAAATGATGAATCAAAATTATAGTCTGGGTTTAAAACATTATTCCGAAAATGTAACTTGAATGTAAGGTTAAAATGGATTGAGGAATTTAATATAACAACTATTTTAAAAAATTCGAAGTAACGCAAGTGCATTTGAAAGATTTTATACTGTATTTGTTTGCTACTACTACAAATAAAGTATGGTTTTAGAATCAGAAAGTCACAGTGTGAAAATTTACTAAAATGCTCTAATCACTATCAATAGGTTTTTAATAGATTTATATCATAATGAAGACAAAAGTCATTCGTACTATGTTTTATAGCTCCTCAATCAATTAACCTAACTAACACTAGACATTTAAAATAGTGTCGAAAACATTGTGAATTTTTAGTTTAGTAGAAATATGCAATTCATAACTTTTAAATCTCTGAAAATTGCATGAAGAAAAGTCTTTCTTTTTACATTAATTCATACCTCTATATAAAAGTAGAAATAGCGAGGAGGTAAGGTTAGGAAGTTACTGCAGATGTGATATTTGGTCCAGCTGAAATTATAATCTCGCCATATGGTTCTGTTTGCTGCACATCAATCGCTTGCCATTTTTTTAAAACAAGTAACATGGAAAACTTTTGAGCAGCGGTTTTTCGCGTTGATCCTTTTGTGAGAAGATCAGTGAATAATATCTAAACAACGTATTCACTATATCTAACTTAAAAAATATATAAAGGCATGATTTACATACATTTGCTTCACTTTTTTCTGATAACCTGATATTACAATTATGCAGATTTTTTAGCAAGTGGAAACGAAAACCATTTTGTACCGAAAATTTGTGCGGGATGTTTCAACATCCCTCATCAGACTATGGTCTAAATTACTGACAACTCCGTAAATGAAAACCTGTATCGAATACCTACCTTTCCATCAGAAGAAGCCTTGATTTTAGTTGAAATGGAATTTAGAACATTTTGAGTTCTTTTCGTCCACCTATGCTCGTCTTCAGCATCAGCTCCTGTTTCATCTTCATCTACTGTACGCTGCAAATCAAAATCACCCATTCAAACCTTTCTAAAAAATAAACTAGCTGTCAGATCCATTAAAATAAAAATTTCTAAATTTCGGAAAATATAAAGCAATACTTCGACTCGGCTTTTTCGCTCTTTTTTCCTTTCAGGACTTGTGAAGACATCTTTACTAATGGATATTAGCTGCTCTTCTGGTGCGATCGGCACTTCCTCTGGAATTGTCTCTAACTGTCCTATATTTTCATCTGGTGACATTGCTGCTATGCCCACATCATCAAAATCATCCATGCGGTCTTCCTGGAATAAGTTTCCGCTGTTGATAATAAAAAATTTTAAGCAGAATCTTTTGAAGGAGCAAAGAACCAGGAAGAGTGAGCATAATCACTCCTAGAGTTACAGAATTTCAGAAAACTAATACCAAAAGTCCCGAAACAATACTGCCCTCGGGCTCGATATTATCGTCGACATGTTCTGCCATGTCCAAATCTTTTCGTATTTGGTCCCCTGTGAGTGTGCTTGCACTGTGCACATGGTAAACAAGATGAGAACGATACAGCTATAAAATAATACGTAAAATTGTTTTCATGCATAACCAGCGATTGTTTCATTTGATTTTCTCTATACAAGTTTCAAATGATCTTTTAAGTGAAAAAATAAGAAAATTTTCAGAATTATTTGAGGAAAAGTCACAAATCTCCGAATAATTTGAATTTTTCTCTAAATTTACCTTTAAAAGATTTTGAGCCCGCAGATGCGCACAACCAGGAATAGCAAACAGTTTATCAGCAGTTCCAGTTTCTTTAAGTCTCATCAATTTTCTTGTGGGTGGTGCAAGATCCAAGGGCTGTAGTGTATCTCTACAAAGAGTATGACTCTTAAATGTTTATTACACTGAATGCATATGGGATACATTCCTCACTGAGAGAAATGCATACAAGTAAAAATAAAAAGAAGCTATAAAAACTATAACTTAGAATGAATAATGTACAATACGTTCATCTTTAAATAAATAACAAAAAAAAAAGCAAAATACAAATCACAACTATCTGGGGATCATGTACCTGTATTCAGCCATATTTCCTTTCATTTCATCTCCTGAAATATTCTTCTGCTCGTCAACTATCAGTCGACGTTTACGCTTCGGTCGTCCTGGTTTTTCGATCCCAGCTACAGCAACAGCAGCTGCATCCAGCGGTTCAAGAGTGAAACTTTCACTAGCCAATCCAGCTGAAGCAGGAATCAGCATTAACGGAATTAATCAATACATCGATCATAAGAATCAAACAACGTACCAGTTGTAGGAATTACAAGCCCTGCTATTGCTGTTGCAGCGACATCTTCCGCTTCCATCGGAATATCGTGTTCAGCTCCAGGAGCTTCCATTGCATCCAAACTTTTTGCCAATTCGCTTTCATTGAAGATTACTTCTATAAAATAACAAGGGGAATTTTATTGCATATGTATATTTCACTATAATCATTACAATTGTTATTTATTATTAGTATTGTTTTTATTATTATTACTAGTATTATTATCAACATTACTATTATTATTATTATTGTTACTATTACTATTAACCGTTAGTATCAATTATTACTTGTTTATTTATTTACTACTACTATTAATACCATTGTTATTATTATTATTATTGTCATCACCATTATTATTACTATTACTGTTATTATTATTAATTACTACTATTATTACCTGTTATATAGGTTTTGTTTTGGAATTTTCAAGCCAAACTTATTAAGAAAACAAAATATTCCATAAACCTGATAGACATAGTAAACAATGGAAGCCTTACAAAAAGAAAAAAAAACAGATACTAATCCGTTTATTCACGGAACTGCCTTTGTTCTGTCATGCAATCCGTAATATTAATGTTCTGCTGTTTTTTTTTTTTTTTTTTGAGAACAACCTGAACATCCTGACTGGATTTCAAAACATCTTACCATCTAACATGTTGTCTGCAGGAAAATCACCGAAATCATCATCTGGCATTGGCATTCCAAGATGATCAGCAATGTCAACATCCATTGCCTTCCCGCTAATAGCATCACCCTTTTCGCTACCTGGTTCAGATTCCTCCAGAAGTGTTGCTGCAGATCTAATGATTCCTGCCTCCGGTGCATAAGATACGCGATCACGAGCTTCTTCAATGTTAACATCGCTGAATAAACCTAGTGAACTTTCTCCAAAATCATCACCCTGAAAATGGTCATCTGAACCACACCGTAAGGGTCTGAAAAAAACTGTATAAACCGAAAAATTTCAATGAAAATCAGATGGCAAATTCAAAATAACACAAATGAATCATCATCACAAGTACCCCAAATTCCGCTCCAAAAGGCATATCCGCTGTTTCTGGTATAAGATCTTCTTTTAAAGTAATATCATCAATTCGACTTTGGTTGATGTGAATTTGTGCATGCATGTCCAACTCGTTAAAATCCGGTAATGCAGCGTCAAAATCATGAAATACCTAAAATTTCGGTAATGACATGAACAATCAGCTCTCAGTGATTAAAAGCATAACAGTAGTAAAAAGAAACTAAAATTACGCTGAAAACAAGCCAAGCAAAATTTACCTCTGGAAGATTTATGGCAGCATTTGCAGTCTGCTGTCCATCTTCATCCAGTTCCACTTGACCAGGACGAAATGCCATTTTAATTTTGAGAAACGCTTCATTACAATCAGCCAAAAGATATTTTGCTTTACGCGAATATATTCTTACAATACCCAACAACAAATGTCCGGTGGTACGTAAGGCCATTTTAACCTAGAAAAAATAACTCAGAAAAGTTCAGGGCACTTGAAATTAATTATTTGTCCGCTTAAAAGAACAGAAGAATCTAAAAAATGTAAAAATTATTTGTCCACCCAGAAAAAGAAGAATATGAAAAATATGAAATATGCATGCAAAACCACGTTAACGTGGTTACAATTGTTCTACTTCATACATTAGCGTAAATTACTTATTACCGTAAACTTGACCAAAGCACTTACCTTAGGTTTCAAGATTTCATCCACAGCATCCTGCACATTTGTTTCATAAATCTGAGCCTTTGATAATTTTTTCTCCCAATGTGCAGCAAGCCAAATTTTGGCTAGTGGACCTTTTTTTGATAAAACGAACTGGGCGTAAAACATCCCTTCAAAGAAATGCTAAAGATGATGTTATATTAATTAAAACTCTAAATGCCACTATAAAAATGAATAAATTTATACTACTAGAGTGGTCGAATTTCCTATTCGAAAAAAAGTGTCTATAAGCACAGAGGAAAAAGTATTTACAAGCATACATAACATCACACTGCCATTATAGGAACTTAGAAACGATCTTAAAATAATGATGTAGCAATACGAATATGTATATCAGTTAAATGATAAAAATCAAGCAAAAAAAAAAATTCAACACTAAAAATAATTATCAAACGATGGGAAGAAATCGAAAATGATGTAGCAAAACGAATATGATTTAGCCATACAATACGAAACATATTTGAATTCCTTCTTTTTCTTTGTTGTTGTCTGACATTATCGGTTATTTTCTAATCTCCGTCTTATATGTTTAGAACTACTATGACCCTTAACCTCCGGCCCCATTGAATCAAATGTGCAGAAAGCTCAGACGCATGAAAGAACCGCGCGCATTTTACACTGTAGCAGATATAACGCGGCATGCGGCCGCGGCATGCGTTATGTTTTTTCTCTATTTAAGCCTCCTAGTCGTTACTGTATCTCACAGGAGTCACTTTTTCTTTTGTGGTACTGTAGTCATGCTGTGGTGGTATGGTAGGGTATATTGAGCGACAATAACAAGGATTCGATAAGTGATGTTGTAGTCGGTTGACAAAGATTTATCATTATTTTGTTCTGCGTTAGTTCATCTTATTATTCTGTTCCTATCACTTCTATTTTGTGCAAAAATCGTAGATTTTTCCGGCTAATTGACTGTGCAGTTTGATTTCAGGAATTACAATTCATGATTTAATTGTCATCATTAATTATGAAAATTTTATTACAAAAATTTTTGCCACCAGATGTGTTCACGTGTTTTTATTTAGATGTCTGTTAGAATTGTAGGGTGACAAATGACATATTTTCCTTGTGTAAAACCTATAAAGCTTTTTTTTTTCAAAAAGATATTAAGATGTAAAGCTTTAAATCATTCGTACGTGATTAACTCATAAATGTTATTTTATCCATGTGATTAAATTATTGATATCCCATATCATATCATATCATATCAGCCTACCACTTATCAACTTACGTGGAAAACCTTAAACTTTCAGTATTTTTCAATCCGAATAGGATAGGAAGAAATAATTCAGATTTTGTTTGCTTCCACCGTGCTGTGATGTTGCATTATTTATGATAAATACCGGAATAAAATAATTTTGAAATTAAATTTTGAAATTTCATAAATTGATTTTAGAAATGCTATTTTCAGAATAGGAAATGTTGGATCGTATAGTGAGTACGTGTATGGATGGGCGTACTGTACGCATTAATGTTATGCAACCATTGACTGTAAATTTTGTCACGGATGATCAATTATCCGCGGAAGAAAGAAGCAGTGCTGTAATGGTAAAATATAAAGAGGTGTAACTGATTATGTCTAATGCATTTTCATACTATCAAATGAGCGAATACTACATAAATGTCACGTATTTTTTACATTCTTTATGTGTGCATCGAAGTAAAAATTCTTATTGAAATAAGTGTAGTTGTGCCGTTTCATTTAATTCAGTCGGTAATTGGAGAATTTAGTGTTTTCTTACGTAGTCGTAGCTCAGCAGACTCCTGTCTTTAGCTTCTAAACTTTTCGAATCATATTTCGCTATACCCACACACAAGATTTCCCGTCTAATTTCGTCTCTGTTGACGGATATCCGATCAATAAGAGACTCAAGTTCAAGGCTACTTCAGCTAGGTAATAGATTCTAGCATCTTCCGCAATTTCCTCTAAAAATCGTGGTTATACGTTGCGACTATTTCAGAGCAGTGGAGTCACTGCAGCAGTACCTAAAGTAAATGTTCGCAGACTTTCGCCTAAACCACTCTCATGCAAAAATTTTGATATACCTAAAGCATATATCAAGTATCGCGTGAGGCTAAATGAAGAAATGGATAGTATCCTGGAATATGATGTTGACGAGGAGGTTTCTTTTCACGGTTTTGATATTCTCAAACTATTAGGACGCCTAACTTCATGTTCACATACAAACGACATCAATTGTATGAAAATGTCTTTTTTTATTAAAATGCTGTTTTCAATAATTTTAGATAAGGTTCACCGGATACAGAATGCTTTTTTTACAGGATATGGAATGGTTAAGTCTTATTTCAAAGAAATTAGAGAAAGCTGGTGAAGAACGTCTCAGTGTGCATAGTTTTGAGATTGCAATGGATCGCCTGGAAAAAGAAAGTTTTTTCCAAGTAAGATAACTTGTTGGGGTAATCAGAAAATGCCATTAGTGGTACGTCGACTATAGTTTTGCGAACAGTTATATAGCTAGGATGTCACGCTTCTTTCACACTTCACTACGCTGAGCCATACGTTTCGGTCCAGCTATATTAACGGGTAGAGTGCTTATTAAAGTTTCATTAAGAATGGTGCTGCTTGCTGAGATAAGTGACATCGCTAGTGAACGGATTTCAGGAATCACAATTTTGTCTAAATCAGAATAAAACTGCAAAACATTTGACACTTATGCTTGATTCTTATTTCACATCAATATTTTGTAAGAATTTTCCTGGAAATTTTCGAGAAAAGAGTTTTCTGGGCGTTTGGCAATGGCGAATGTTTGATTTCTATGTGATGTTTAAACTGTCCCTTACGGTTTAAAGTCTGCAGCGCCTTATAATGTATTCATAATTAAGAAAGAGATTTGGGTTCTCCCTTTTTCTTTTTTTAATTGGATTTATGAAACTTTATTTTATTAGCAATAAGTAATTATAGTGTTCAAAAGGTGATGGTAATTACAAATGTCTGGTTGATCAGGATGCTGTGTGCTGCGTGTGTAATGATGGAGAAGGCAGCAATATTAATCAAATTATTTTCTGTGATATGTGCAACATTGCTGTTCATCAAGTACATTGTTTTACTTCTTAACTTTGGTACAAACATTATTCTGGTCGGACTTTGGGATTGTCATATTTAGATGCTTTACTTTATTTCATTAATGTTCTTTTCATCCTTTCCGTCTAAGTTAATTAAAACTCAGGATTGTTATGGCGTACCGTATGTTCCGGAAGGTCAATGGTTGTGCCGTCGTTGTCAGATGTCACCATCGAAACCAGTATCATGCGTACTTTGCCCAAGTTCGCATGGTGCCTTTAAGCAAACGGTTGACAGTCGTTGGGCCCATGTTGTTTGTGCGTTGTGGCTAAATGAGGTTACTATTACCATAATTTGTAATTCCGCTTTTAATAATACTTTAAAAAATTCTAATTCTAGAAAAAAAAAGGATGGAAAACGAGGAAAAACTAGATTGACGGGTTGCAGTATCCTGAAGTTGACATTCTAAATCCATGATGATATTTTCCTCATCGTACGACTTGCACAAATTTAAATTTTACCAACCAGAATCTGAAATTCAGTTTGTAATTTTTTGCTTTGCGTTTCTTTTTTACATTTTTACTGTGAAAAATTTTTTAGGTTCATTTCGCTAATAGTGTCTTTATGGAACCAATTGATGGAATTGAAAATTCACTGAGACGAAGGCAGAGGCTGAGATGTATTGTATGCAAGCAAAAAGTGGGGGCATGTTTGCAGTGTTCTAGAGTATGAAAATTTTTTTGATTCAAGTATTTCATTAACGATTGAAAATTTATTACTTACATTGACAACAAGTAGCACATAATATTAGTAATGCTTGTTGCTAAAAGAGTGTTTAATTCATTTGCTGATTAAAATCTAGATATATGGTAAATATGGCAGTTCGGCGTAAAGCTTATTGGAATTCCTGATCGTAATAATGTGCTAATCACTTAATCACTGAAGATTAAACAAAAAAAAAAATATTTGTTAACTTGGAAGCTAAAAAACTACAATGAAATTTCGATATAAGTTTAAACATATTGATCTGAAATATTAATGGCGTGTTAGGACAGTGCACTGATGTACCAGTTCTCATATAAGCTATTACAATTTTAGTCATTTTTGTCGAACACTGCGTATATTTGCTACTTTTTCTTTTTGCACTAAATTGTTCTTCCAGAAAAGCTGTACCCGTTCCTTTCACGTCACATGTGCAAATGCTGCGGGTATGGAAATGCGTGCTGAAATAGTTGACAATCCTAAACGTGAGGGTGGAACTGAAATCCGGTATACGGTATTCTGCCATTTTCATTCGACTGATTTTGCAAAGTATGTTTCAATAGATATTTCACATTTGGTTAAAAATGAAAAACAAATGTGGTCAAATTATTATTGAATGAGTTTGATGACTGGAATCATCAGCCACTTTCAAGAATCTGAAGTGATGTGCTTAGCTTGCATCTACGCCTGCACTGATAAATCCTCTGAGATTATAACATGCAATACTAGTAAAGTCACAATGAATAGAATGAGTCATGTGTAAATTGCTAAAAGATGGTTATATTTTGCAGAAATGATGGAAGTGATTTCTCCAAGCAAAGGAAAAAAGTGGTACGTCCTGAATCGTCTATTCGTCTTCGATGGAAAGCTATTTTTGAAATTTTAACTTTGTCGACTTTTTTAAGATTTTTTAACCAACATTCATGACTGTATTTAGGATGAAATGATGAAAAAGGCACGTGAAAAATTAGCAGCAAGTCAAGCGGTTATTCCACTGGTTTCTATTCCCACTGTTCCACATGAAAGGTATATTCTTCATTTTATCGCCTTATCTTTTTTTTTATTTTAGTTTGAGTAGTGAATTGACTGAAGCAGCAGGTTTAAAAGCATGAAAGGACGTTCGAGGTCGTATCACTTGTACGAGGGATAATTTTCTTCTCATAGATTCATATTTAGAATATAAATATTCTTTCTTCTTTGTTGAGCAGTTTATATTGCTAATATGCATACATATCTCTGGTTTACATAATTTTGCAGCCTAAAGAGAATATGTGAGAAAGCGGATATTAGTGAGAGTGTAATACGTTACATCGTTGCTTATTGGTCATTGAAAAGGAAGTCACGATTCGGAGTGCCACTATTACGACGATTAATCGTGAGTTTTTTGAAACTGTGAATTTCTGATAACGTTCTATAAATATTATGATAGAAGTAGATCAGTTTTTTTTTCTTTTGCGTGAACAAAAATTAGCAAATTTACTATGAATGTCGAAAAGATTTTTAGAAAACAAAGTTTTAAACTTCAAAAATCAAAGACTGATTGTTTTTAGCATAGCAAAACACTTCCCAAATCTGCTGATGCTTCTCCGACATCTGGACAGGGGACACATCCTAGTGAGACCAAAACGTACTTTTTGCTGCGAACGAATCTTGAACGTGTTCGCCTGTTATGCGAATTGGTAAAAAAGCGGGAAAAGATGAAAAAAGAATTTGTAAGTTGTCTTCCATTTGCAGTAGGTTGAACTTCCCAAATAGAAGATAAGGTTGGTCTTAATTTGATATTTTATGAATGTTTTATTGTCTGGTAGTTAAATATTTTTCTTCTGAGATATTTTAATATTTTCCGTGAAATTTTCAGAAAAGTTTTCCTTTTTATTGTAGTACGACTCAACTGCTTCCTTGCTGAATCGACTGACAAAACCGTTGAATACAATAATGAGTGAAGTAATTGAGAAGATTGCTAGCAAAGATTACAGTGATGTAAGTTCTATGGTATGCATGAAGCAAATAATTAATTTTACTTAGTTTTCTGTCACTTGTGCCGAGAACTTGTAGAAATTTGTTAGGGAAGTTTTCGTAGTTGTGGTATGGAGTTTTTACTTTATTCGCTAACAAGACATTACACGAAGCATTAATCTCTATGGACAGTATGCTAATAATTTCGTAGAAGTATTATCTATGAGTATGGAATGAAGGAAGTAAACGAATGTGAAAAATAAGTAAAAGATTTAAGTGAAGGGAGTTGGATGAGTGCGCTTGACTAGCCGAATTGAAGCTTGCTGGTACTAAAAAATTGACTCAGACAAAAAATCTTAATCTTTAATCCTTATTCGTTGGCCATTGGCTTACAACAAAACGTATGATTACAGTGAGTAAAAAGCTGTCACTATCGGATGATCTTTACCCTTTCTATAGAGTGGGTTTTTGGCATTATATGAATTGCTCATAAGAGTGACGTCATACTGGAAGGCTTTTACAGGGAAATCATTTCGATATTGCAAATACATTTGGTTTATAGCAAAGGAGGTTAGTTAAGCAAACAGCCGACTGCTTTTTAACAATCGAATATAAGTTTGGCTGTAGACTCGAAGATCTTAATGAATTTGAGAGAATTACAGCTTATTAAGCATTTCAAACATCCTTTATTAACAAACTGTAACATTTCAGATAATTCAGTTAAGCTTAGGTACGATCAGAATCTAGCTGAAGCAGTTTTATATTTGTCTAAGGAATGTTCAATCTTTAGTCATGTGGATTTAATACAAAATTATTTTGACATTTTATAATTCGGTTTTTCTCAACTCACTTGAGCAAAGAAATCTTCTATTCAATGAAACTAATGATGGATTTTCTTTTTTACCTAATCTTCCATCTATTGGCTATTTTTCGGTTTACTTCTTCATTTGCAGTTCTTTATTGAAAAAATATTCTTTGCAGGTATTTGCAAAGCCAGTAACGGAAAAGGAAGTGCCTGGTTATTCGACCGTTATCAAAAATCCAATGGATTTGTCTACCATGCGAAAGTGAGTTTTCCTCTATCATTTTCGATGCAATTTCATAAACAACGAAATTTATCTGTCAAGTTTCTAGCAAAAGATATGTGATTATTTTAACAGGAAACTTGCAAAAGGTGATTACAAGAATCTCTCACAGCTGAAATCTGATTTCACGTTAATGATGAACAATTGTTCAACATTTAATCGACATAATGAATTCTTCTGGAAATATGGTCATCGATTGCATCGCATTGGTTTGAAATATTTCAGAGCTGCTGAAAAAGACGTACAGGCTCTTACTTTGGTATAAGTATTTCAATGTTTTTTATGTTAGTAACCGTAATTTAATAAATTTGAACTGTATCATTTGTTTGCTTAATTGCTTATCTCAAACATGACGAGGCGAAGGACTATCTCTGTCTCTAGAAGAATAAAAAATAAATGTATTCTCGAACTGTTTTTTTGGTCCAGATTAAAAAAAGTGATGGTTGTTTCTCAACAAAAAGATAAAATTTACTTAACTATAACAGAAACCGCCTTACATCGTTTTCGTTAGAGAACTTTTTTCGGTTTTCTAAAATCTTCAGTTGCAGATTGGACCATTTAATATTTAAAAATATCGATAAGCTCAGAAAAATGTTTTATTCTATTAAACTATTTTGTTTGTAGGCAAATGGGGTATTAAAAACGATATCAAGCATATCATATACACCTGTCGAAGGTTCAAAACTTGATAACGAAGAGGAAAACGATGATGGTTTAGATTTTGTGCCGAGAAAAACGTCAACATACCGTAGTTCAAAGGGTGAAAAAACGTTGCCAACGAGGGTATCAACTCGGAAGCGTACTTTGCGGACTTTTGACGACAGCATTACACCAAAGCGTCCTAAATATAATCTGGGTATGTGAGATAAGCCAGGTGTTAGTTGCTACACTCTCCGTTGAGTATGTGACTTTGCTATGGCTTTACAGAAGTGCAATCATTGATGTTTTAGGGCTTTCTTTCTAGATTTTCTTATTCGATTCTTCCCACTTTAATCTCGAGTACTAGTTCCATCATAAATACTCCTCGTGTCGTAACTGATGTATGGATTTCAATATATGCTTACTTATGGATCAGTCGTGGTATATATATAAGACACGTAATATGTAAGATGACATTTCATGCGATTGGTTTTGCAGCTTGTGTAAATGAGGTTGTTTTCCTCTGTTTAGTTGCTAGTTTGCGCTTTTTTTAACTTTCAGCAATAGAGTCGTTTATGACCTACAGAACCGATCCACTGAAAAGTCCAAAATTCTTGACAACTGATACTTCCACAATGGAAGAATCAAGTTCTGCTGAAGAAGAGATGCCTCTTCGGCGAGGACGCCGAAGGAACACAAGAAAATCTCGAAAGCTGATACCACCACAACCAATGGAACGTCCTGTTGGTAATCTTTTCATTCGTAATAGTAAGAAAAATCTTGATGTGAATTTGTTTTATCGAAATTTAGAACAGACCTGCAGTTTTGATTTATTGAAAACCAATAACATGCTGTAACTTGTTCTCCATAAGCGCCATCCTGTTTATCCTTGATGCAATTTGATGCCATCCTGTTTGTCTTTGATAGTAGCAAGGGCTAAGTTTTTTTTTTTATTTATAAAAATAATCTTTTTAGGTTAACTAGGCAGTTTTGACCGCTAATCCTTTGTAGTTGTGTCATTGCTTCTTTACGTCTTTTCGTTGTGGAATGCATGTTCAATTGCACTATAACACCTCATAACATTGTGAAATTTTGTTGGAGGAACTTCACATTATTCAAAAATTTGTTGGGGAAACTTCACATTATTCATTTAAAAAAGGATATTGCAGAGACAGTTGAAGTGGCATGTGAATTTCAACATGACGATATTGTTTGGATAACGGAAAATGATGAACGTAAAATTGGTAGGGTTATCGATTTACGAATGAGGGTACGTTTTTCGAAATTATTATTAATTTCTTAGTGACAGGGCTATTGTTAGGAACTGTATATCTACACTATCAGTTAAATGATTAATCAATCATGTATTTTACTTTTCCTAAATTTTGAAATACTTTATCGTAATTTCAGGTACTACTAGATGATTTGCCAATAGACGAGATGTTTAGTGCAAAACCACATGATTACACGCAATATGTTTTGGTCTTATATTTTGACGGCCAAAAAAGTTGGTGAGAATTTAAACGAGAAAATTTGCAACCTTTTCTTTTCTCAGTTGATATTAGTAAAAATGTTTAGTACAAAACCACATGGTTGCACGCAAATTACGCGAAAGCTTATTGTTACAAGTATACTCACACTTTGATGATAATCGGAATGTTTTAATGACCTGATTGAAGTCATTATTGACATCTTTTGCTTCAACTCGAATTTATCACTTTATCCTAAGCTCTGTATAGTCGGTCAGGACCGATCTGAATGTGGATTTCTTATGTTTATCTTAATAATGCAGATGATCAGGGTGCTTTTTAGTCTTATTATTTAATTGTCATGATGTAACTGCGTGAAAACCCTCTTGATTTATGATTTAAAATATTGCAGTGGAGTTGAATGATTTTCTTAACTAATTTCATTTGCAGGCGATGGGTACCAGTGAAATACGTGTCATACTGTCTTGTGAAATCTATAAAAGCTGAAGACTATCCTCCTGCTGTACGAGAAGCATTGAGAGAAGCAAAAGCATTCTTGTAGGTATTTTCAATCCCGTTTCAGGTGCTTGATTTCAGGTAGATATGTAATAGCAAAAATAATTCTGCATAGACCGAGAATAGTAAACGGTACTGGAAATATTTGACCAGAAATTTAAACCTGATGGGTTGTATTTCTGATGGATGGCAACAGTTTGAACTATTTTCAGGGGTATGTGAATTATTGGAAAATTGTTTATCAGAAATGAAGCATTGTTCTCTCGATCCGTCAAATCAATGTTGTTGATTGTATCATGTATTCGCTGTTGCTTTTTAAACTGTAGTGAATATTCACTGAAGTAAGCTCAACCGTAAAGTTGAGAGTGGAAGGCAATTATCCGTGTAATATATATATTAAACTAGGTATTTCATTGAGTTCTGTAAGAATTATTCTAATGAAGTCCATTTCCATGTACATTTGCATGGTTTAAGCATGTAGTTTTGTTCATATAAGTTTGAGTCTTGGTCAAATTGATTTTTAATCAGATTGAAGGGAGAAAAGAATATCATCCATTTATTGAGCTTTTTTCATCAAGATTTTTTATCATAATAGATGAGACGATCTGTTTTATATCAGCTGTCTGAAAATAACGGACTTGTTGTTTAGTCCGATGTAAGGCACAGAAGACTTAAATGTGTCTTTAATTAAAATAATGCTGATAAGTAAAGACTTCTGTTTATCCAGAATTTGCGAAAATCAGGATTTTATGTTTATGTTTCCTAAAGCCATATCAATACCACTTAGTTTTGGTTACTTCATTAGTAGAGGAAGTTCCATCCTATTAAAATCTCCCCACGTGTTAATTCTCGTAAGATCAAAAATTATGTAATGGAATTTGAGGGCCGTATAATTTCGTCCGTGATATTAAGGTACAATGGAGTCACATGTGGTGGTTATGTGTTAACATAGTCATAACAAAAATATCTTGGTAGATACTGGGATGATTATAAGTTTAAGTACGATATCACATTACATACCACTGATCTTTTTAAGCAAAGCATTGTAAATCATTGAGAACAAAAACGGGACTGATTGAAAGTTACAAGAAATCATAATTCAATATAGTTTATTTTGTTGTCTCTCCTTATGTTGCTAATGTTTTCATTGTTGTAACTTTAATATTCTGCTGCATGTACTTTAGAGGTTTAAATTAGTCATAATAGTATAAAAGTTTTTGTAACTTATGCAGCGCAGAACGTATTATTACATTTCTCTTGACTAAATGAGCGACGGTACCATATCAAAGATAAGATTGTGAGTTTATCATTTTGTCCCTCTGATTTCTAGTTACTTTGGTGGTACTTTATTGTATTTTTCCAGAAACTTTACTTCAATTAGCTTTACCTTCCAAGAAATCTTAGATCAACAGATTTGTATTATGTTATACTATGCTCAGTTGTGAATTCTATTACTTTTCCTTTTGTGCTTATTCAGTATCTCACAAAAGAGGGATATTGTGAAATTGTGCAGGTATATATTCTCACTATAAGAAGCCAACAGCATTAAGAAAAAAAAAACCCTAAACTCTCTCCCCCCCTCCCTAAAAAAAAAAAAAAGAAATGACATTACCGATTTATTCTAGATCATTTTCTCTGATACTGTCTAGGAAATACAAAAAGCATACTGTTTAAAATTACTGGTGTTCTAATTACTAAAATTAATGCATATCTTTTCAAAAAATAAAGTGTCGATATATGTCTCCGTCGTTCAACAATCGACCCATTTATTCCGAATTTTCGCTTCTTTCGTATTTGTTTGTGCAGTGGAAAAAAACTCCTGAAGTACACTCTTTTCTTTAACTTTAATGAGATTGTATGAGCTTTTATGTGATAGCGAAGGTAGCTTTAATCAAATAGCTATTTCTTTGAAATGATATCATTAAATGGATAGATTTTCTAAACTATTGCTTATCACGTTATCAATACTCATTATCATGCAGAAATACTGTGATTAATTATTTCTACAACATACTCTATGATTAGTTGTGATAAATTATAATGTGCTGATACTACTATTTTGCATGTATTTAAATGCAATGAATTAAACAGTGAATTAGTGTACAGACTGAGTAGAACTTACTTCGTATTACAGCTAAATGCACAATTGCCATATTAAAGATTTTCGTAATCGATTGTTTTAAAAAAATTCAGAATTCAGGGATAGTTACAAAGAGAAATTTGCATAAATTGAAGATCGATGTTGATACGTGAATGCTATAGTTAATTTGTTTGGAAAAGGGTGAAAATGATGTCATCTGAAATAGTTAGACAAATTATGCACAATATAATATGGTCATATTATAATAAGGCCTCACATATATTATGTAAAGACTACGTCATTTTGACTTCCAGTTAAACGTTCGGCGCGTCCATTTGTGTATTACGTCTTTTAATCAGCTTCGGTCTTACAACGATCACTGTGTTACTGTATGTCTTAGCAAATTGTCAGTTGCATATTGCATTTTAAATGATTGCTGTTCATTTTACTCGTAGAGATAAACTCTGATAGTTTCTGGTAACAACGGCAGATGTTGTTCTAGATCTTATGCATGACTGGTTTAGTAGCTTGCATCTTGCAGGAAGATTTAGGTTACATGTTGTAACTTGCATTTTGTAGGAAGAGCAGGTTACGTACGATAATTTGCATCTTGCAAGAAGATTAGATTACATGACGCAGTTTGCTTCTTGTATCTACATAATACAGCTAGTATTTTGTAGAAAGGGTAGATCGCATATTATAGCTTGCATCTTGCAGCAATAGTAATTTGCATGTTCTGATTTGCATCTTACGACAAATGTGTTTTATATGCTATAACTTTTATCTTACAGTAGAAATGGAATTTTTATTATAGTTTGAATAACAGAAGTAGAAAATGTGGTGTATATCGTTTATATAGTTTATGAGATGTTGTTTTATCTTTTGTTGGCAGTATTCCGATTTCTTTTGTTTTTCAAATAGTGCATCATATCATCATACTATGAACTTTTTCATTTTTTGTTTCACTTAATTTTAGTATTCACTAGAGGTATGGAAATAGTTTGCATACGAAATATATTGACAAGAACTGTCACTTCACGACTACTAATAAGGAATACGAGGCTTGCCACAGGTTATCATTTATTTATTTTTGTAAATTTTCCGTTAATCTCCTGTACTGATTAGTCGAAAAACAATCAGGTCAATTAGGAGGTAAAACAGGATATCAAGTAGTTAGCTGTCTTTTGATATAAATGAATTTCTGTTTCAGGAGGTGTAGCACAGGCTCCACTTTCATTAGAAAAGTTGTCTTTAGAAGGCAAAAAAATAATTGCATCTACAAAAGTCGAAAAGTCCGAGGATGCTGAACGAACGCACATAACCCCAGAAAAGAAGCAAAAAGCAGAGGCACAAACTCCTTCTATGATTGATGCTGAAAGAATGGAGTTAACCAGTGACCAAAAAGCTACCAAGCTACCATTGGAACCAGGGAAGGCATCTCCGCTTCCACACTATGACGGCGAAAAGGTGGTGTCAGAACGGATCCTTCGGTTAGCAAACGAAATAGTCAGTTTAACGATTTTCGAAGTGGCAGATCTAAATAGCACGCTGAAAAGAAAATTGAACTTACCGGACACTCCTGTCTTTGCTCAGTCATTTGCTTCCTCAGGGATTACCTCTGCTGCAGGTAAAAGTTTCAGTCATGGCGTTTTGAATTTTCAATGTGGAAAATGTTGTTTTGGAAAATTTTTTCTCTTTTATGACATTTTTTGCATTTTTATTCTCTTATATATATTGTTCTTTTTTTTTTTCTAGAAGAAGGAGCGAAAATGGAGAAACCTCAACCATCGCAAAAGACGTTTTTTTCGGTGAAATTAACGAAAGTGGATGATTCAAAGAAAATCCCATTGATCAAAGAAGTTCGCGCAATAGTGGAAGGTTTTAATTTGGTACAGGCGAAGAAATTTGTAGAAGCGTTGCCTGCTACAGTGAAGGAAGATTTGAGTAAAAACGAAGCCGAAGAATTAAAAACAAAACTTGAAAAATTAGGTGCTACCTGTGAAATAGTCTAAACTTTCCTAATGCTTTGCTGCAGCAATCAAACCTTTTGGAACTGGTTTATGTCACTATTTGATGAGGGACGGATTTATGCTGCGAAATTTTCCTGAATTTTAAATAAGTTGTTCTCACTATCTTCAAGGCATGATTTTACGCCCATATATAATTGATTCTAGTCTTTTTGCTTGGATCTTCTTGCTGTAAAAAGTATTCTTACTTTTTATACACTTCTATAAGTTTTGAGTTTAGGAATTTAAATTTAAAAGAGAAGAGAATCAAAAAATAATTGAATTGTGCTGGATAGCTAGATCTTCACTTTTCTCTTACTATTAGTTATGTGGATCTGTTATTCTTCATAGTTTTATACTTTTTTACAAAAAGCCTAAGAGAAATGATGAACTCTTCTTTCCTGTTTCGATTAATCCTATGAGTTGAATAGTTCTAATTGTACTTAATTTCTTTTCCTCCTGCAGTTCCGGTTGTACTACATACTACGTATAAGCTTAATATTTTTAATTTCGGCTTATCCTTCGATGGATAAATAAATAAATGATAGCTTTATACATATTTTCTGAGAATGTCTGTTATACCTGTTTGTTTTGGTTACCGTTCACGAAAGATTCCTATGTTGTCGTTTGTAAAATAAAATAAATGTTGTTGGCTTTTATATAATTTATTTTTGCTGCAACTAGAGGAGTTTACTGGCTTTTTGCCATATTTGCATTTTTTTTTTATCTACTTGTTAATATTCCAACTGGCTGTTTTTAATTTAAATTGTGTTAGATAGTATATGCAGTGATCGGTAGCGTCATTTTGAATGAATTTTGTTTATTGTGAGATAACAAATGTACTGGTGTGAAATTTTGCAAGTTGGGTCTTATTTGATTAATAGTGAATAGGCGTTCTTCCGGATTTTCCAAGAAGAAGTTGACCGATGGGTTCTTAAATGTTCACTGATTCCTTCGTCAAACATACATTAGCTTGATGTTAGTGGGAAAGATTAAATGAATACGTCAGCTACATCAGCTTGCTCTTTGCGGCGAAACTATGAGCCTTAAGTCGTTAGATAAACCTATCTTTTAACGATTTCAACGAAAACTTCTCTTAATTCATTCTCTCTGGAATTATTCACTGTGATTGAGTTATTTATTTTTAAATTAGTAACGGTCAAGTTTTTTATTTTTTATTGGTTTGGAAGTTAATTGCTCTGTCATCTTTGAAAAATTCAGTACCCTACAGCTTTCTTGTGGAATTTATGCGATGCCTCCTCTTTACGATCTTTCCCTTTATTTGTTTAATTAGTGTGTAGCATACTTCAGTATGAAATAACTAACTTCCTGAATCAAAAATGTTATATGAATTTATTTGGATCTTACAATTGAGCTTCTTATCCTTTTTTCAAGCTTGTCATTAGCTGAGTTATTTTGGCAGGGCGGAGTGTTCATTCTTGCAGCAATAACTTCAAAAAATTTGTCTTTGGTGATAGCGTTGCCTGTACTATTGTACAAAATACTTCTTATCCTGCTTAATACAATAAGAATGAAGTAATGTCTAAGTGTGGTCCACATATTTTTCTGAGTCCATGATATCTTTATTGTTTCATATTCTTTAGAGATATAGAATACTGATCGATATGGGACTTTGATTTTCCGAAATTCTGGATTAATCTGAAATTACTTCGGGATATTCATCTCTATGGTCTAAAAAAATTAGGAAGCCAATACATATATATATATATATGGTTCAAAAAAGAAAAACGATCTCCAACGTTTAGATATTTTGCAGTTTGTTAGTGTTGAAAGAAAAAGAAGCTCGATGGCTCGTGGTCATCAGAAGTTTCAGTCACAGCAAAAAAATTTGAAGAAGCAAGAGGAAATGAAAAAATCAAAAGGAAGCGATCAGAAGGCAGCCGCTATAAAAGCACTTACGCATAAGTGTACCGTTTGTATGGTAAAGTTGTCTTCTGGAAATTTGCTTATTATAGTCGACAAGTTTGACAAGTGTTTTTTTAATGGTGTCTTTTACGCAGTAGTGAATAATTTTCCAAATCTTTTTACGTTATTATAAGTTTAAACTGATGACAGGATTTTTCTAATTTTGTCTCATTTTGTTTTTATCAGAATGCATAGTTTATAATGCATTTTTATTCAGTGATTTAATAAAGCAACTGGAGAACATATTCCTTTCTGGATGGAAACTTATAATAATCATAATACATTCCAGTGCTAACTTTCAAGTTTTCGAAAAGCTCACATTATTTCTCAGGAAAATCAAGCGCTAAAAATATTTGTTATAGGCACTGATGCCGGATCCGAAAACCTACAAGCAGCATTTCCAATCGAAACATCCGAAAGCCGTGCTTCCATCAGAATTAGTGGATGTTCAGGCATAAATATATTGGAATCATATTAGCATTTCATATGTGATATATCGATGATTATTTTATACTGTCTATATGTTTCGGTGGCGCATTTCCGCCATAATTCCTGCACCGTTAATGGCGCAGCTGTGTACATTGTCTGTCTTATGATTACTCATTTTCTGCCTCTTAATTTTATTAAAATGGTGTACTATAATAAGCAATATGATGCATACTATCCATATGAATAATTAACAGTTCATTTAATGGTAGCACTCAATTATAGGGAATAATTTCAGTGTCTTTTTTTCCGGTAATTACTCTTACTTCATTGTATAACACTTAAATGTAGGTTTTTCAACTGTGGTTGAATAAATAAACGATTCTTTTCAATTTGAAAATTGAGTGGTTTTTCTTCGGTATTAAGCCGAAGATACTTAAGAATTGCCCAGTTTTATGTTCAGCTTAAATTTGGCAGGTATACGGCATGGTACTCGGCAGGTTATAATACTTGGCTGTTGCTCATAAATTTTGGTACACGTCAGGAGCTACGGATGCTTAGGGTCGAATTATAACTGGAATAGCGCATAGTAATAGAGTCCAATGTAGATCAGATTTGAAATTCGCAGTAAATAAGAGAAATTTTAATAAATTTTTAGGTTTTTGATTGCGGTGATTCTCACTGAAATGTTCCTATCTCTAAATTGATAGCATTAGGAACGAGTTTTGTAGCAAATGCGTTATAATCATGTTAATTTTCAAAACTGTCTAAACGCTTAAGTTAATAGCTTCCCAGCAGTGATTTCAGCAACCTGCAACAATGACGCGCGGTCACATGAAGATGCAAGCTAAGGCGAAGAATCTGAAGAAGCAAGAAGCACTGAAGAAATCAGTTGGACATGATCAGAAGGGTGCGTGCCTCAAATCGCTTATCTATAAATGCACCGTTTGTATGGTAAGTTTCAGCAAAAATAATGTAAAATCTGTTGTTTTACGTATGCTTTATACGCAATTTTTTTGTGCAGCAACAAATTCAAGCTTATTTAAACAGCATTCTGCTAAGTGAAGTAATGGACAAAATTTCTTCATTTTTAGTTCAGAGTTAGAAATTCGCTTTTGCTGTGAACTTTTTGTCATATCTTCGCTTTTTGGTTGAAGCAAGAACTGCTCAGAATTGCATTGTGATCTTTTTTGTGCCTGTATAAGGCTTTCACTAACCTATTTTTCGGTTATTTACAGTAACCAAATGACCACTTATCATTTTTGTTTTAAGTTCCTAAAAAAATAATCTTTTTAAAAGAACTTATTTTCCTGAGTTTCAGCCAATTAGTTGTTTATTTATTTTAGGCGCAGATGATGGATAAAAGGAGTTATAAGGAACATTTCGAATCGAAGCATCCGAAAAGTCCACTGCCTGCAGAGCTAATGGAACAGCCGGCAGGATCATAATTCAATGATTTAGCTCGTTATGTATAATTGATATCATAATTCCTTTTCCCGGTTTCTGCATTGAATATTTTTTTCCTTTGTTTTAGCAAATTATGAGTATTCTGCTCTACGATGTTCCATGATGATTTATTTCATTTCCTTCTGGATTTCTTAAAAAACCTCAAATTTCTGGAGCAATGTTGCTTGAATTCCACAACTTGAATTTTTAAGTTTCTGAAAGTTTTTTCTCAAGCTGAGGAGGAGAGGACGGAAGATATAAAGAATGTAATTTTTTTTTTTTTTTTTGTTTGTAAATTCTCGATTTCAACGCAGTCTTGTAAATTTTTTTAGTGTCAGTATTCTACTGACACGTGCTATTCAAACGAATTCTTTACTTCCATCTTGAAGTTCTACCATTTCACTCTGTTCCTTTATCATTTGTCACCAAACTGATTGCTTCCACAAATACTACTTTCATCTTATGGTGGAATGTGTTAATGAATAGTGCTTTGAAGAATAAATTTTTGATGGCAATGATGAATAAAATTGTATGCTAAATTAGCCTTTTTAGGTTTATTTTGGTTTGCCAATAAACAAAGTGTCTTTACCACCGATAGCATGACGTTTTTACCATCATTTTGCAATTTTTAAATGTAGAAAAAAGTAATACATAGTAGTAAGACTCAGCAGTTGCTAACCAGTGGAGATATTTGGTTAGCAACTACTGAAGAATTCATACTAATCAAATTCGTAGCCAAGTCTTGCTTTGCGGGAGAGTACCATTTGCTTCTGTACCGATGGTCCGACCAAGATATGCTCCTTTCCTCCAAAAGCTGCCGATGCTTTCTCGTTACGGATATTAGCCTGAAATTTTGTGGATATATTCAAGTAATAAGTGTATTGAAAAAAAAAACTCCAAATATTATTTCTTTTCAGGTTTTACTTCCTCAAATTCTTTTTTTATTTTAATTTGATTTCTTTCCTTTTATATAGTGAAAATGGTTTGCATTTTGAATTTTTTTTTGAGGAAATTTGAAAGAGAAATTGTTAACATTAATTAAACTATTCCTACTTTTTTCATATTTACATATTATGTATGATTTTTTTTTTATTATGAAATTCCTAATTTTGTCAAAACCATAAGCTCTGTTAATTCTAGAATAGTTTATTTTCCGAAATTTCTGAAATATTTTTCGTCGATAACTCTTTTTCATACAATTTGACTATGCAAATTCCAAAACTGATTTTAGTTTCATGATTCTTCACCGTAGATAGCTTTTATATTTGTTCAGCATAACACTTTGTGAATCAAATTTTTTGAAGTAAATTTCATGAATTATTCAAAATTTAAGAATGGTAATTATTTTGCTTACTTTTCCGAGAATTTCTTTACCATCAATTGTGCATACACACGGTGATATAATACCTTTACGATCAACACATACCAGGAACCATTCTTTCTCATCGAATGATGCACAAAGCGAAAATAACTTCCAGTCGTAGTCATAGCCACGAGCAAGGTCCGGTAGCTCTACCAAGACTTGCAATGAACCAATCTTTTCGCGGTATTCATTATTATTCCAACCAAAACAAGCTGCTACCTTAAACATTTCATAAATATTTCCTAGTAAAATCCACTCTAAAGCTAATCTTAACATGTTTTTTTTGTCATTTAAGAATAAATAATAATTCACGAAAAAAAAAAAAAATAATGAAACATATTAATGACAAACTTTTACCAAATAATCTTTATCAATAATTGCTTTGTTTCTCTCTCCCCTCTCTCTCTCTCCCTCTCTCTCTTTACCTCTCTCTCTCTACTAACTTTGCCATTGTGATTCCATATTCTACCCATAACAGGTTCACCTTGTTGATACCATAGCGCAACATATGTTCTGAATTTTCACCTTGATGTGTATTAAGATTTTTATTCAGTGCTTTGATTAGTTTCTTATCCATGGATCACTGGCACGTAAATCAATCCATTCATCAATCATAACACATGGTGGTGGTGGTCCTGATGGTGGTTTTGGTGGTGGTGGCTTATAGCAATGCTTACAACCACATGTTGGCGGTCCACTTTTCGTATTACGTACAATAATCCACATACCACCTAGTGATGGTCCTTGTAATGATTCCGCTTTTCCATTATATGAAAAATGTGCCTAAAAATTATTGAATTATTTGACTTAGCAAATTTGATTTCATCAAAAAATATGCTTAAGTGTTGGTTTTAAGTAAATAATATATACTCTTGCATTGGTAATAATTAAATTTGGTAATTTGATTCTATCAAAAAATACGTTTACATGTTTATTTTTAAGTAAATAACCTATAATAGTACATTACAATTAACTATAATCTATATTAACTTGTTAATATCATTTCCGACTACAAATCATATATGTATATATATAATTTATTGCATTATTTATTTTTATAATAGCTAGCTAAAAATTTAAATATCAATCAATAAGTACCAATTCGGTCCTATTATCCAGATAACCGAGTAGTGCACCTTCCGGTCTATCCACAGAATAGGTATCGAGGCACCACAGTGTACAATTTGCCGAATGTCGGCTTTTTCAAAACGATCTTTGTATTTGATCCATTCATACCAGAAACCCAACGTGCTATGATCACCTTTATATTGAAGTATCTAATGTAATGTAATACCTGTTATTAGATAAATTAAACATTAGAATGAATTAGCTTACCTGTGAAGTAACTCATTTTTATTTTTGCCTACATAATTATAACTTGAATTCTAGGATATCAGCAAAAAAACGAGAGAGATAGAGAAAATTTTATATTTCACTGAATTTAAATCTATCCATAATTACATTCAAAAATGATAGTTGTTTTTTCTTTTTATCAATGCAAAGAAAAAAATGAAGAAAATCGCCTGAACTGTAAATTTTCTTTAAGAACTGTACAGAACTTTTTGCCATTTATATAAATTATAAAGATTATGTTTGGAATTTCAATTCTAAATATTTTTATTTGAAATATTAGTGGTTAAATTCTGTTTTAAATATATTTTCAAATAAGACGTTAACTTAAAACTGATTTGTATTTGGCCACCAAAATCTTTGATACAGGCTAATTCAGCTTTTTTATATGGAAATGAACATTCCAAAATACCACCATTATTCCGTGTTCGACCATGTATGGGTACACCATACTTGTACAACAATGCTACATACATATTTGGTTGACCAAGTACTCGTACCGGATTATCTGGAAGCGGTGAACCAATTGGACCAAATCCCATTCATCCTCTTTTGGTGGCGGATTTGACATTTAGCACTGTTATTAGTTAACTTTTATAACTGAACAATGATTGTAATATCAATGATGCATCTTTTATATCTTTTGCATATTGAAATCACATTAGATATTCAATTTTTTTTCTAAAAAGGCGATTTATTTATTGAAGAAAAATTATATTCTATCAAAAATAAAGTTGTTAATTTCAGTATAAATGGATGAGAAATTACAGGAGCAGAAGCGTTCGTTTATTGCTAGTGAAATTATTTCCTTCGGGTAAGTGTATTGCATGTTTCAGTTCTCATTTCTGCAGTGAATAATTTTTTGATTCTTTTAGAAGCTTTTATATCATATTATGATTATATACCATATTATTTCATATTATTTATTAGACGAAATTATCCAGAAATATTAGACTTAATTGGAATTACAAAAATAATTTTTGTTCTTTTCTCATTTACATCAACAGTAGCAGCAGCAGGAGCAGCATTCTTTTACCTTATTCTATTCAATTAAGAAATTAATGAATTCATTTGAACAACTAGCAACGAATTTAAAATTTAAAATTTTAAAGATTACATAATTTCCGTTTTTTTAAATTGAAATTTGCTTGTAAAATTTAATATTGATAATGGATTCAAATTAAATTATACAAATCAAATAAATGCTTGTATAGATGTAGCTCTTTTTTGACTTTCAGTGATTTTATGTGTTTTTATGAAGTTTCTCAAATGATACCATATTGTATTTTAAAATATATTGAAGATTTATTCTCTACACATTTTACAGATTCAATATTTTTCCATCAGAAGAATTAGAAGGCGTACGAAAAGCGGGCATTGAAGATTTGCGTTTCTGTAAGCTAATCGAATGGATGTGCAATGAGATATCGTCATTGTATGGGTTAGATGAAATGGTTCATGGACCAACTGGATCCGATAATGTGGAATTTTTCGTATTAGAACTTAGTTCAATGTTGTCTGAATTAGGTAACATTTTTTTCTTGTCTTGAATTGAATAACGATGGGGTTTTTTTTTTGTAGAAAGTTTTTGATTTAGTGAATTTTCCTTTTTTTTTTTTTCTTTTTAGGAAAGGAAGTTTATTTAATATATAGTAAAGAGTTAGATAAGAAAGTGAAATAAGAATATGAGGAAGGAAATTGAGAAGAAAGTTGTGTTAGATGTAATGATTAGGCTGTAACATAATTTTTTCAAATATTTCATTTTCATTCAATAATCAAGACTAGTTTAAACATGAATAAGCAAATATTCCAGAATGTCCAGTGGATGCATTAACAACTGGACCAGTTGTAGAAAGATTTCGTTCAACTGAAAATCAAACAAAATTGCTTGATTTTCTAATTGGGCACATGAAATGCGCTCGGTTGACTGCGTTGAACCGATTACATGAAGAAATACCTGAGGTTTATTATAATTCGCTTTTAAAGATTTAAACATTTTGCTTGTTTTGCTACAAGTTGTTCGTTAGGTCTTGATTTCGAAAACTTGCCAGGTGGTTTGTATTTTTTTATTTTTTACTTATATGTTATTTAATTTTTAAAAATTAAAATCCAAAATTTATCTTAGGTCGTTTTGTAGACCTTTTTTCCAGAAAAAAGTGGAAAACGTAGTAATTTGGGAGAAGGAACTAAAACATGTTTAAAATTTCTTTTTGGGATTATGAAAACTAAACTTTCTTTTTTTAGTTATTACAAAATGAAACCTAGATGAATACCTTCTTTTATTTTTACTTTTCCAAAATTATTCTCATTTGGTAGAGTTCACATATGTTTAAGAATGATGTTTACTAGAGAAGCATAGTCTACTCTCTAATTTCAACTTTGCTTTTAGCATCGTTTAAAATATTTGTTTTTTAATTTAAATCATCTGACTTATACAAATTTCTTTACGTAATATTAATTACTTTGTTGCGTATATTTCTGTTGAAAAAAAAAAAAGTTTTCTTCCATATATAGTGAAATACGACATAGGAATTAACATTTTTTACTGATTAGATGATAATTAAAATTTCTATTAATATCTATTCTATGCAAAATGTTCCATCTCAACAAATATAAGTATCATTTTAAAGTTTGTTCATTTGCAGTATAAAAGTGCTGAAGTATTTCACTTAGAAAATGCATTGGTAGCAGTTGGTATGAATCAGTTGCCTGCTGGTATTACAGTTGAACAGATTTTCTCAACATTAAAAGATTTGGTTAGTTTTCTTTTTTCCTTTATTCTCACATCGTTGACTAATGTATGTTCATATTCATATTAGTAGGATAAATGACTGATTTTTATAGAAGTGCTGAAAGTTTTTTGATTTGATGATTCTTTGACGTTGGTTACAGGCTACGAAACAGATGGACAAATGTAAAGAAAAACCACGTCCACTATTAACCGCATCGTTAACTGATACACAGTGGGAAAAAATCGAAGTGGTGAATGCAAAATTAGTGCAGGAATATCGAAGTCGGATTCTATTATTGCTTAAACGTCTCGATGTTACAATTCAATCATTCACTTGGTCCGATCGTATAAAAAAAATACAGGTAAACATTTCCATTTATTCAACAATGATTTAACAATAAATTCAACAAATATGATTTCAAATAATTTGTTGATAACTTACACTTTACTATTCTTAAAATGATAGAAAATTGTCATTTATTAATTGTCTTTCAGGACAAGTTACATGATATTTATCGTCCTCGACGAGAACGGATTGCTGTCACATCAAATGTTGGTATGGATGATTTACTTGCGGCGACTAGCTCTCTTCTAATTGTTGATCGAATAAATAGTGAAAAAGAAAGAAAACGTACCGCATCACGCTTAAATAAGGTTAAACGTTTCCCCAGTTTTGTCTTCTTTTTTTTCTTTCATTTCAAATAATTTTACTGCTTTGTTATCATTCCTTATTAAGTGAATTTTGCATCTTTCCTCTCAAACATAACCTATAAAAGTTTACTCATCTTTTTATCATATTTCCTTTTGTTAAAGCTTCCCACTTGTCGGTATAAATATTAAGGGAAAAAAGTGTTTTTGTAACATATAACACGTTACAAGCTACTGAATTAAAAAGAAAATACTGAACTTCAAGTTGCATCATTCTCTCGAGACTTAATATTGGATATAAAAAAAATTATTGCAGTTCTTGTACCATTTAAATACATACTTATTGTATGAGAATTTAGCATTAAGATAAAACATTTGGAATTGAGAGGAGAAGTAGCATTATTATCTTTATGAAATAAATTGTTCAGGTATTGCTGACTGATCGTCCGGGTGATCGTGGTGGTAGGCCATCTGAACTACGGGCTCCTCCACCAGAAATGCCTCCTTGGATAAAGGATCGCATTCCGGATCAAGGAGGTATGTTTCTGGTTCTACGACCAAAACAGTTTTGTGGAACAAAACTTTTGCACTTACTAAAAAATAAGTTCCAGGTAGACAACGAGGCGATTATAGAAGTGGTGGAGGATATCAGAGAGGTAGCGGTGGATATCAAGGAGGCGGAGGTTTTCAGGAAGCGTATGGCAGAAATGGTTATCAAATTGGTGGTGGATATCATGGAGGCGATGGAGGAGGAGGATTTAGAATTGGCGGTCGAGGTGCAGGTTTTGAAAATCAGGTATGTGATGAATATTTTTAAACAAGTAACATTATTCTAAGTAAAATGTTTCATAGCTACATCTTTCATATTCGTTATTAATGATTATTTCTTTAAAAAAAAACAACATAGGAAGAAGGATATATGTTAACATATCAGTTCCAGTTTTTATCACTTAGCTATTTCTGCTGAAGGTAATGAGAGAATACGAAGGATATTATAATCAAAGCCATAGTGGTCGACGTGGTGGTGGTAGAAGAGGACGTGGTTGGTACGATGAACAACGTGATTGTAGATAAAATAAATTTTGCTGATTTATAATGCTCGTATTATCTTATGCTTATTTATTCATATAGCAGTTATTACTTGTTTGACTGATATTTTCGAAATTTTCATGTAAAGTCGGAGTTTTATGAAAATAAGTGATTTGTTAAATATATCATATTACTTTTATTCTTTTTTTTTATTTAGCTGCTGTAACCCTGATGTACTTTATCAATCCAGATATCATCGATCTTTTTCCTATTCATATTATTCCAAAATAATCGTTTTATTTTATCGGTGGCTTAACTGCGATAAGATCGGTTATCATTATCGATCTATTAACATCATTTTTCTTTTTTTCCATTCGTATTATTCCAAAATAACAGTGTTTTCTTACCGGTGATTTATGTGTCATCTGGTTGAATGTCATAATTTATGTTACTGGAATTTTATTTCTAACTTATTCATTGTTTATTTTATTATGAAATGAATTATATTTCTTTTAAAATATAAAACTATAAATTTCTAATTAAATTACGAATGCAAATTAAAAAAAAATCGATGCCTCGATAAACTATTCATATAATGAAAATTAAAATGACTTAACTTTTTCGATATTGTACATAATAAGAATTGGATTTCATATGATATATAACGAAAAAACCTAGTAGATTGTACATGTGTATCCTTTGAGCATCTGTTTTCAAAACAAACAAAATATCTGCCCCTAACTGATAAGTTGCTAACTTAGTATTATTGAGCACCAGTTATGGATGAGGCGTAATTTACATGGATAGCCAATCTTTGCTTCACATTTTCTTTATTCTAGTGTTCTTTCTAAAGCATGAGAAATTTTTTAATTATTTTACTCGTAGTAGCAGTTGAGAGTAATTAGCGAGTGACGATAAGTAATAACTAAGAATAAGAGTAAAGTAAGGTTAAAAGTAGATAAAAGAGTAGAGATAAGAATCAAAAGACTTCTTAATAGATTGAAGGGATTTTTTAATTGGCTGATTAAAATTCTTTACTTGATAAATTTAATTGACTTATCAATATATTACAATTATTAAAGTTTTTGGTATGTTGTCAAGTATGCCATAGATGTTTTGTTAATGGTCTCATTTGAATAAGTAATATTTATTCAAAGCGTGAATATTTTACCTGTGAGAATTTGGAATCGTTGGCAGGAAAAGGTTCAAAGAATATTTTTAACAATTGCTCAAATCACATGGTACAAGCGAAATGTCTACTACCTTGAGCTTTTTATTGCCCAAAGGTTGTATATTCGTGGGTAACTCAAGCTCGACTTACATCCAAAGATTGGATCACATCAGGCGGTTCATATCAGGTGGTTTTGACTTGCCGGTATTCAATCATTTTATCAAAAGCTTAGCCAACTTATGAAGTCTATAGAGCTTTGTAATTCCTATAAGTTATTTTGATTTCAAATTTAAACTCTCATAATTTTATAAATTATTTTTGTTTGGATTTTCTTTTGCATTCTATACATCATTGGATTAATTTAAGAGTTATTGTTATTATTATCACTGCTATTATAACTATTTTTACTATTATTACCAATTTGTTTAATCCATTAATAGTCAATTGAGTAAATAAGTAAATTTATTGTTGGTTAAGTTAATAAATAAATAACAGACGAATAAATTTAGCAGTCAGATTTTGAACTTTATAGGAAATAAGTAAATTCTTTGCTGTTTTTGACTCCTATAATGTTGCGGAAGTATTTCAAGTACAGTGGATAAGATCGAAGGGGTACGCATTGAAAATGAATTTAAAGCACGAACACTTGTGACAGCATTGACATCAAACGAACGGAAACTTCTTCAGGCTGCTCTTGGCAATCTCGAAAAGCAACTCTTACCGAATATATCAAACGGTAAGATTAAGCAGTTCTAGTAAATAAAGGAAGAAGACTTTACAGATTAACAGTTTTTGATAAGTTTTAATTAGCTGTGCAATATGATTGCATGTTTTCTCTATAAAATATTAATATTTATATATTAATATTTATAGTGATTTGTTTTTTTCATTTTTTCTTCGCGTTAAATAATGTTAATAAATTGACAAGAACTTTTACTTATCATTCTTTTGAACAGAAACCTTTGATACTTTATTTATTGAAATGTGAAATAAAGTTTGAAATCTCAACTTTAACTTATACTATCCTTTATTAATACCGCTAATGCTGGTCATGTTTGAGATGTCGTAAGAATTTGTTTGAAATTTATTCCAAATTCCTGTCTTCCAGTAGTATCAATCTTATAAATGTTACTAATACTTAAAGGTAAGGAATTAATTGAAGTTTCACATTGCACTCATTGAAACCAAGTCCAAAAATTTTAAGTTTTTCGAGTTTAAAAATTTAGGAATTTAAATAATGTAATTCTTCAGGGAAATATCTTTCGCGTCAGCAAACATATCAACTTTTCTTGGTAAACTCGATACCTTTCATTGGTTTCGGATTTCTTGATAATGCTATCATGCTCGTTGCCGGTGAATATCTTGACAAGGTAGATTGATTCTGTCCTCATTTTCTTTCTTCAGTGCACTGTATGATATTTGAATATGATATTTCCGTACTTGAAACTTTATATTTGTTTTCTATTTATATGTTTTATATTTTATTATTTATTAATATCTATAGAATATGATTAAAGTTAAGATCAAAAGCAAATCGATGTTTTTATTGGTAGTCCTACATTGAATGCCTTTTTCTTCAGACAATTGGTACTTGGTTAGCATTATCAACAATGACCGCAGCAGCACTTGGAAATACCGTATCAGATGTTGCCGGTATAGGCCTTGCGCATTATGTTGAACTTATTGTATCGAAATGTGGCATTAAGCATCCAGTGCTTACCTCTGAACAGGTAAAAAGAAAGCTTCGAATTTTTCCTTCTTTTAAGAAAAAAAAAAATGTGAATTTTTCATTTTAGCTCGAATCTTCCTTTGTTCGGGTAGTTACGAATCTTGGACGTGGCATTGGATTAATTGCTGGATGTCTTATTGGGATGTTTCCTTTACTCTTTTTCGATTCAACAAATTCTAACTCCAAAACTAAGGTACAGGATAGAACAGATGAAAACGATAAATAAGCAATTTGGGAAAAGAAAATATCTCCATGTGATAATTATGAACATGTTTACTTAGTTGATTATTCATACCGCACATTTAATGTTGGAATTTGATTCAGACATTAGCCACTATCGGTTAAAGAATCAGAATCCACTAATTATGTCCACTCATCCCTCTAAATGACTGTTAATTACCATCAATTCTTTAAATAACTCACTACATCCCTTTATCATCACCTACATTAATAACTATAATTAGCTGTCTGTAATTATAGCATAATCTATGTTTTTTTTGGCGCACGTTTCACTTAATTTGATGATCCATTTAAATCATCAAACATTTCTTGCTGTAAATATTTTTCATATACATATGTTATTTTCAGAATTATAGGCTAATTTGTTAAAAAAATGTCTTTCGTAGTCCACACAAATACATACTATCCTTTAACTTTATACAATAGACGTTCATATATATTGCCAAGGTTGTATGTAAAATGCAAAAATCCACTCAGAATATTTCTGGGAAAGGAAGTTATTTACTTCGGTACAATGTTTACTGCAAAGACAGTTTACATACACTTTTTCAATATGGCCATATATTAAGACTATGTAATATTAACAATTTTTACTAGAATAACAAATATCTCTCAACATCACACGATATTTCGAAAATCAAAACTATTCTCACTCTATTAATATAATTGAGAAATTTTTTAAAAATTTCACCACTATCAATTTCATAATTTTCGGACTTTATAATCCTACGGACTTTTTGGTAATATTCCTTCCTGCATTATATCGTAAACTATCGAACAGTTTACCCTTAACTTTAACCAGTATACGTACAAATAATTGTTGCGCGAGTAAATTTTGCAATGATTCGTTAACTTCTTTAGCAACGGTTATAATTGTCAAACCATGATCTCCAACTACAATTCGTGCTATGCGATCTTTCTTACATTCAACTTCAGCAACAATTTGTAGCACTTCACCTTGCATATCCCATTCTGTTACACTTATCTACAAAAACAGCAAAAAATCTGGATTAATCATGAAATTAGGATTTTTAAATTCTTCAACATCCGGAAATGTGTTAAAAATTTTGACATTACAAGTGCAGAATTGTTCGGTGAATATTAATAGCTTTTTATAGCAATTGTCAAAAATGAGATGCTCGGGAATACATTCATACCATTATTATCAGAAGTGTTATACTATATAAACTGACTAATCATGTTTATATAAGCTTCACCGATAGGTTGATAACAATTTAACGTATTCTGAGTATGAAGGGAAAAGAAACTTTCCGTTTCCCAAACTGTATAATACGGCTAGTCGAGAATTCAAACTCTACCACTATTACTGAAAGAATTACGGTAACAAAATGATAAAGTGTTACAGTAGTGGAGCTTTATTATTTCTCCAATTTTATATCAAATGTTACAGAGGATCTTACCTTCAAAGTATAGGCAATGTAAGGTGGTATCCGATTCAAAAATTCTGCTCGAATCGCATCTTGGCATATCACTGCCGGCCTTTTGGTAGTGAGCATTTCTTGCTTAAAGATATGTTCCTAAAAATAACTAGATAAATTTGAACTTTATCAATATTTACAGTGTTTTTTTTACCACCAAATTTTTTCATGCCTCAATTTTTACTAATATTACTTCCATATTGAAAATGATGGAAAGTACCTTCCGTAAGCCAAGTTTGTGAAGATGATCGCGTAACATATCTATTCCTTCGCCAGTCAATGCACTAACAAAGAAAACATCTCGAAAATTTGACCATCCTTTGATATTTGCAAAAAGTTGTTTGGTTTCACCCCAACTACACTTGTGTGTAGGCCTTTGTAGAAGCTCTCTGAAACGTATTTGGCTATATTAAATTCTTATTTTTAAGTTCTCCTGTTCTTTCTTTAACATAATGTTTAAAAGTATTCATAAAAATATTTGTGGCTAGAAATAATGTATTTTAAGTGATCCTCTCTCTCTGTCTTACTTATATTTCTCTTGCCATTGTTCGTTTTGCTCTTTTTCTTCCGCAGGATGGAGTGACATTTCGTGAGATGTTTTGCATATTTTGCCACATAACCTGGCCAATTGTCCACCACTATGCTTCTTGACAACAATTGGCTTACCATTCACAACACCATTGCATAGAACTCGAGTAAGAGCTAACAAGTCAGATCTTAAATAAGGATATTTTAAGAAATACAAAGGTATTTAAGCATATTTTCTAATAGTATGCTTTTCTGTTCAGTGTTACTCGACAAACAGAAGATAATATGTCAGTCATTTGTATTGACATCATAACTTCTACTACTTTAAACACTTTCATCACATTGATAGATGATGCTATTTAATATAACTTTTCAAATCCTTCTAACTTTAATGTAATTTATATTAATTAAAAAAATGCATAAGATTTTAAGTGTGAAAAATAATGTAAATAAATAAAATGTACAATTTTCAAAAGAGAACCTTTGCTTAACTTGATCAATTTTATTGAGTACCAAACTTGACGGAATTTGTCGATAACGATGAAGCATATGTAGCACACGGTGTAAAATATAATCAGTACATATTGTAGCATCATGTACCACTAGAATATGATCTGCTTGTTCCACTGCATGTTCTGGATCTATAAAAAAAGTTTTCACTTCTCTATTTTCGATTTCTACGACAGGAAATTTTATAGTACTACGGCTTATAGTTACAATGTATTGTGATACAGAAATCGAGTTTAATACTTCAAATTACATTATTTAATTGTTAATATTGAGTGAACAATCAATTACTAAATTTTAGACTAGAGAATCACTATCCTCTTTCTTGAAATATTTAAGCTTAATTCAAGTTCAGATCTTGCTAAAAATCAAAAATTCAACTTATTTTAAGTCTTCATTTAAATAATAAATCAAATCTATTTAACTTACCACTCAATATGCGTGAGTCAGGACTTTTCACAACTTCTCTTGCATGCTTAATGCCAACTGTCCCAGGACTATCCACAAATACTAATTGTGATGAGCCTTCGGTAACAATGGCTGTTTGGTTTTTCTGTGTCGTATCCATCTGGGAACTTACTGCTGCAACACCCGCTTTTACCAATTTATTTGTCAACAATGACTTGCCAACATTCGGTGGACCAACTACTGCTATCTGGAATTATTGCAAATGAATTTAAAATACTTCTCAAAGCATTTAGAAATGAGTAATCCCACCTTTACCATAACCCCCCAAAATATTCTTGTATTTATTTCCAATGTTAACAACAAATAAAAAAGAACTAACTTTCAAACATTTTTGAGCGTCATGTTTCAGACGACTTACTGATCGGGAAAATCGACGAAGAGTTAAACGCATTTGAAAGTAATGAGTTATGCAATCAGAGAAGCACCAACATTTGTTTCTTTCGTACTACAAATGTAGATTAATCCTGAAGATTAAATGCAATTCATTTTAATATTTCTTAATGATTGCCACATTTCTCATCTCTTTACCTTGATATATTTTAAATATGAATAGTAAGCACTTAATTTGAGTACCAAATTCAAGTTCAATAAAGCCATTATTGCGTTTGTAATGCGCTTAATTCTATACAATTTGAAAAATCATTCACTTAAAACAAAAGAAAAAACATAACATTATCTTCCAAAAATTTACAAGATATATAATGCAGCGGACCAATTAACAAAAGAAAAATGACAAAATGAGCAAAATCCAAAAATTTTCATTTCAGTTCAGGACTGAACGAACAAAGCATTGGTAATACTGTGACGTAAAAGTGCGCAAAAAGAGGGAAAACAATCAAATTGGCAGTCATGATCTAGCAAAGTAAGGTTAAATATCTTGATTTTCTTAATCTACCAAATCTCACCATTGCAGATTACAAATGATACGGAAAAGATATTAAATGGGCATCCCAGACATGCGGTACGAAAAAATAAACTACGCAGATACTTAGGCGTAACGATACGAATGCCATGCATTCATATACTGTGATCAAAATCAAAATTAAAGGTTCTAAATTTTAACGTAAAATATTTAAAATGAATGTAAAATTCAACATAATTAACAACCCCTACCTTAAAGAGAGATGAAATAAAGTAAGAAATATCTCGTACACAATTTAGAACTTAGCCGTTCCTGATGGCATAGTCGCTGTCTGAATGCCTACCCGTAATTTCCTTTTTTTTCTCAATACCACAGCTATCCAATACCTCAGTTCTCACGGCTCCTCAAAAACTGCAGTCAGCAGCGCCAACAGTGTCAGGAATGTATGATAATTTCAAAACTTTGAAATTCTAAAAAATTAATGTCTATATCATCTCAATTTCAAATGGTGGAAATTACAAATGCAATTAGAACAGTAACACAGTAAGTTTTCCTAATAGCCCAATTTTAACGTCAAAATACTTCAAATACGCGTGGAATCACCAACTTAATACAATATCCTTCATCCTAAAACCTTCTGGAAAATCATTATCAGTAACAAATAAAATCATTCCATGGAAGAGAAAAATTGCAGACAATAAGCAATATAATACAGTTGGAAGGCTTGTGCAGAACAAAGAGAACTTAATAATATGTACATAAATTCGCTGAAAATTATAAGAAAATTCATAGTGCATAAAATCTTTTGAGCAATAGTCAAAATTAAAAGACAAATATCCAAACAATAATCCAGTTCCAGCAATAAGATCTACCTGAGAAATGAATTTTCAAGGATCTCCCTGCCCCAAATCTTTATTTTCCTCCATATCAATGATTTCTAGCGAAGAAGTGAGTATGCACAATTACACCTGTCAGAATTGTAACAAACTGAGGAAAATTAGGAGAACTAAAAATAACATTTTTTTCTAATTTCAGAAATATTCTAAATACAAAAGCCAAAGTTAAATTTGTACTTGAAAACAGTAGTCACATAATGAGGAATACCACGAAACCATAATGAAGCCAGAGCAAAGCAAATAAAATTAGACTAGAAATCAAAATTTTGAAAAAAAAAAAATAAGATCATAATTCAAACAAATTACGATAAATCCGGCATTCGATAAAAACTAATTGTTTGATTTTCAGTAGCAACTGCTAGTGAGACAAGTAGCTGATGAAAACGCATTGATATCAATGTTCCGATCCGACCACTAACTAACCAATCATCCTGGCGAATTTCACCTAGCTGTTTGCCGTTCAGATCAAACAACTTTACCATGGAAGCATCATCCATACAGCCAATACACTAAAATGATTTTAGATAAAATTTGATCCAAGCTGGTTTACTCAGTTAAACTAAATTTAATTGAAATCATTAGAATGTCAAAAGTTTTTGTCACGCTAACTGTTCAAACAAAACATATAGACTAATTTCAACAACCAGCAATGTACCACGCTGTAACCGAAACAACATATTTAAAAATCTAAAATTTCACCCATCTTTTGGGACAACCTACGGAAGTGCAAGAATATACTGAAAAGATTTTCGTTGATACATAAATGATTCTTTAGAGAACCATTAGAATAAAAAAAGCAGAAATTCCATGCAAGACACAAACAGTTTGGGGAAAGTAATTAAGCGAATTTTGTTGCCAACATGTTCTTGAAGAACAGCACTGGTCGGTATAACTTTTCACACAATATTAAATATAGATTTTTCTACAATCAAAAGAACATATGAAAGGAATACCTGACTGTGGACATGAACTTCCATATTTGTTAAGCTATCTTTCCTTGGGAAACTGCAAGCGTTAAAACTCACTACCGGTTCCTATAATTTAAATCTTATGAATTAACTATTTCAAATTTCAACTAATTCCAGTTTCAAAAACTAAATTATGTTAAAACGCAACATACACCAAACCTACACCAACTTTAAAATTTTTCGTAAGAAACAATAATAGGCATACCTTAAACATTCGTGGCTCCCATAAACGTATTTCGCCATCTCTTGAACCAGCAATTAGTCTCAGGTTTCCTTCAGAAGATTCACCAACCAGATTAGAAAAAAGTGATAGTCCAATAACTGGTTTTTCAAGCTCTCGGAATGACATTGTACGTCGCGATTTATCAGGTAATCTTGGATCGTAGACATTCACTAATCCATCACTTAGACCTCAAAAAATATGGCACGCGCTTCAAATCAATAAGAGCATCAATAATCGCCCACAAACTTGAAAAGCTAAATTCGTGAGCTAAATACCCGAAAATGAAAAGCATTTCCAATATCTCTAAATATTAGAAACACAACAGAAGAGAACCATACCGACGGCAAGAAGATTGCTCCCTGAATTATCAAGACTCAATTTTGTGACAGCACAATTTCTAGCACCAATTTGAATCTCTTGCATACTTTTTTCTGCATGGGCGTCCCACAAACGACATACCTTCACATTACCAGAAACTGCCATAAGGCCACATTTTTGATTCCAACTTAAATAGATAAATTATAATAGAAGCATTTAAATAACTTGAAATATGCTGAAAGAGTTCCAAGATATTTCTACAAAGTTATAACTCTGGAGAAAAACTAAACTAATTAATGCTATGTATGCATTTTACAGTTATTCTTCAGGTTCCTGTGAGCATGATCAGTGTGAAATCGCATTATATCGATACGACTACTGCGTTACACAGAAAGCCTAAAAATTATTCCTTCAGAAAACATATGAAATAAAAAAAAACCTAAAAACCGATGCGAGATGCTTATTCATTGGAATGCTAATCGGCGCATCTTTCAACAGATAAGCAGCTGTTATCATCTGCTGTTCCGCTTCCAAATCATGGGAATAGATGGAATATCCTGGATCCCAAATTCTCATCAATCCATCTTCACTACAAGTCATTACCAGTTCACGTGTCATTTCATTTATTACGTATAGATCAGTAACTATGTCCTAAAATGGAATTAAAATAAACTTAAAAGCATAAAAAAGTATGACACTAACAGATTGGTTTTTTCTTCATAACATTGTACCATTATCTAATTATCCAATGTTTACTCAAATACTGTGGGATACAGACGTTATGTCAAGCATGATAATAAACATATTAAACAACCCGATATTTTCATCATCCACTAAAATTCCTAATCAATCAGAGTAATGATAATCAAATTAGGAAAAAATAAAGGATTCCTAGCAATCTAATATATAAAGGATTCCTACCAGTCATCTCCAAAACAAAAATGCAACAGCAAATTTTTCTAAAGTGAAGTGTTTCTATGTAAATAATGAGCAAGAGAAGGCATTTAACGGTCCGAAATTCACAGCAGCGGAAAGCAATATTGCAGAATTTCTCCTAAGAAGCATTTTTAATCAACATCGAAACTGCTAACATTAACGAAGGGATTATTGTTGTGACACAAAAACTTTCGGACATCGTACAATCGCTGCAATTCGCATCGCCAAATGGTCACTGTTTCGCCATCGCACGAATATAAATGAGGTCTTATTTGACTCCAAGCCAAACATTTGCTTACTGCATCTGTCTTTACAGTTAGTGGATGACCGTCGAAAAATAATCCCTGAAAAGAAAAGACTAGAAAAGGATCAATTCCTAATAAAGAAAGTTGAAAAGCAAGATGAAAATTTAATATCAATAGCATTCCTTCGCCATCCAGTACAATGCAATTATTATTAAAACGATTGGACAGTGAATGATTCATCCAAAATGTAGCTTACGATGCAATCCGCCATATTACTTTCTTTAAATTTCAATTTCTGATGGGTCATTTTTCGTCCAAATTACTAGCTGTAATTACCATCAAGAAATAACTGTTAGAAAGAAAAACTCTGGAAATCTGACAACTGATGAACCTCTTCCTTAAGTGCCCGAATTTCCTTCTTCGAAGTTTGCTGCAAACCTTCATCTTTATGCGATGCCCAATCACTAGGCATGGAATGGGTAGCCAAACGATCAGCTATGCCATCACCAACTTCTCCTATAATTAAAGAAAGATAAACGATTGTTTCTATCCTAGATAAAGCTTCAATATGAACAGGAAAAACAAATTAATTTAAACTAACAAACCCTGTATTACATCCAAAATTGGTTCAGTAAATCTCCTCGTACACCAGGGTACAAATTCCGTTGTTACCAGAGCAACTACCGGTTCCCTCTCTGTAGAAGAACTTTCATCCAGTTTTGTCATGCTTTTGATTGTGGGTGAATACATCTGGAAAAATACGAGTTCTTGAAAATTAGGGATATCTAATTTTAAACATCAACAAATAGAGTAAACTAAACTGTTATATATTATGTTCACCACTAGCAAAAACAAAAATATTACATTTCGCTTAGGTGTAAAGATTGCGGACTGATGGAACGCTGGCAACTGTTCTTGACGTCGTGAATCCAAAATCAATGCATTTTCTGAATTCCTACGGATATGATCTTCTAAGAAAGGCGGTGTCGCTGACAAATCCAATGTTGGTGAACCAACAGTAAATGTTACTGTCTCCGCAGGATATGATTCAGTCTGCTAAAAATTGATGAACAGTCCAAAAACATGTAAAGCAAGTTAGATCATAATTCGAAACATCATTCATACTTTAATCAACTGGTCCAGAAAAATCACTTACTTTTACGATTCTGATATCACTAATTAGTCAATTAATATACATGAATCATGATTATAGCAATTTTCTTTCAATCCCCTTGGAATCACTTTCTTCTGCACATGTTGGGAGAATTATTGCATCTTAAATACATCTTAAATAACATTTACCTTGCCCAACGATATCCGTTCAACACAATTCAGCTTTCTTTTTCTCTCATTCCTTGTTGTTGCTAATTTGTCAACATGTTCAATTAATACCTTAAAAAAGATTTTCTTTAGTTAAAAAGCTATACCAGAATTATAAAACTATAAGTATTAACAAATGGTGAAGCTAAAGATTCCTCCCTCTACTTGAATTACTAAATGAAATATTTTGATACACACTTGTGCCATTTCAGCGATTTTGTTTACAGGATCTAGAGAAAGCCTAAGAAGTGACAACCAGATACGTTCAGATTGATCATTGAATGTTTTTGATCCCAAGAATTCAATCTGCTTAATAGCTTTATGCCTGCAACATTATACGAAAGATCAAAGATTAGGATTTATTGTAGCAATGTTACAGTCTGAAGTGCAAGCACTATTAAATACAAAAATAAACGGTATACTTGAAATTTTCGTTGCGCATTTCCTTTGTGGAAGCCAGTAGTTTAGTGGAAAAATCATTCAATGAACTGGTATCAAACATCGACTTCCACTGTGCGTAAACTTTATCCGCAACGACTCCAGAAACTCAAACATAAGACTCTTTAACAACAATAGTAATTAATAATATCTTCCATATGATTTTCGTCCCGTTAAAAATAATACTCGGGAAGCTCTAAGTGTTATTACATAATAGGCATATGTATCAAGCAAATATTCAGCAGAAGTATAACAGTGAAATTAAAGTGAAATTAGATGCTAAGAAAATCAAAATTCAATCATTTTTTTCTACTAAACAGTTGAGTTTTCTTAACGGTACCTACCGAAATTCATTGAATTTGATCTTCGAGGTGAATTTAGTGGAGTTTCCAGGAAATGAGCTCGTCTTCGAGATGCAGATCTGGAAAAAATGTAATCAAAAGCAACTTAGAGAAACTAGAAAACTGGAAACTTTTCTTTTTTCTTCTTAAATGCAAAATAAACCTTGGAAGACTGCGATCATAACCGCGAGAAACAAATGCATCATCTTCTTCATCAATTGAACGCAAAGGTTTCATTTCCTGTTCACCTGCCTGAAGTGAAAAAAAAAACATTCAGCTATCAAAAACAGAAATTAAAGTTTCTGTTCGACCATGATAGGAATGGATAGAACGACATGTATGTGTAATAATGACTTGCAATGGAACCAAATAATACAAAATTAAATGAATTAAACACGATTCATAACTGATTAAAAAACGAGAATCAAAATTTCACCGAAAGTTTCCTCTCCCTGAATTTCCTCTGTTCAATTTTTTCGTTAAGATCCATTGACAGACTGGCAAAACGATTTTCAAAATCAATAATAAACCACTGCATTGCCACAACCAATTCAGCGCGAACAAGTACTGAACCATCAAAAGTGCATTTCATCGAAAGTTTATCACAAACTTCATGGTCAATCTTTAAAAGATAACATAATAAATTACTGAGGTAGAAGTCAAGTGACAACAGTGTACCGTCAACATGAACTCCTAATGCTAATGCTGGCCAATTTTGTAAAGTGGATCTCATACAGAGACGTACAATTGTGGCGTGTTCGATATTTTCCGACTTATTTCTCACAAGACATCCAATTGCATAGACTGCAGCAGCACGTACTTCCGGAACTGAATCGTCCAGAAATTCAAGAACCTATAAAAATCACTTATTAGAAACTCAAAAACCTGTTTCTTTGTATGGATTAGCCATGAAGAGTATTTGCATCAGGATTTATTACCGTAATTTTCTTTCGAAGACAATTTTGAAGAATTTGCAAAAATTGTGTATACCCTTTCATAAGCAGCCAATCTAATTGCCTGCCACCTGGCGTCATCATAATCAGCCCAGAGTCGTCCAAGACCAATAAGTAACCATAACCGAAGCAATCTGCATTGTCGCAGAGCTACATCTGACAGAAGCTCGATACAAAGTGTTACATATCTATTATCGGTTAACAACTCTTGTGCAGGTCTGAAAATAACACACAGTTTAAGAAAATGAAAACTATTTGGTAAAGATACAGTGCATGCTTTTCAAGACTAAAAGATTACTAAAATTACAAACCTATAGTTGTTTTCAATCAATGCAGCCATTACAAATGCTGGGACAATTTTTTGTCGCGGATTAGTATTAGGATCGTTCAAAATCGTCAAAAAGTACATATATCTGAAAGAAAAAAAGGAACCAAACGTTGTCTTCCATCTTTTGAAACCTATCAAGTCTCGGAATGTATGTTTTCGAAGTGGCCATTCTTTAGAACATCTAAACATTATCATTTCCACTTACATTCCAGCAGCTACTTCCTGAAGACTACTCAGAAGGTGTCGATTATTCCTATTTATAAAGTGTAGTGTTTGCCTGTGAAAAATAAGGATAGCCGCAATAAGATTCTTGCTTTCAGACTAATAATTTTTAAATTTGTCTTCAAGTAAAACTGACCCTCGCTCCTTATCCTTAATCAGGTCCACTTGACAACTTGTTTCTACAGCAAGAATTTTTGCCCAGATGAACGCCAACCATGGTCTCAATTCCTTAGTTGCACTTTGAAGCAACTTCAGAACATAAGGAAATACACCGACAGAGAGGGCATGGCCTACGGCCCATGAGCCCAAATCTAGAAAGCGGGCCAAAAGCTCCAGCGCTTTCACTCGATGTACCTCAAAATGTACCTCAAAACAATGATTAAAATCACTTCTTGTTCAATTTTATTTCAAAGCTCAAAGAACTTTCCAAGCATAGTATATGATTGAAAATACAAATATACCAAAAACATATTACTGCTTTATAATAATCTTCAACCAGTACCTGACTCAAAAGTACTTGTAAAACAACAGGAAGCTGCTGTGGAGGAGTTCGCCTTTCACCACCATATTTAAGCCAAACTTCGAAAGCTTGTAACTGTTCAATAAAAAACCAATTATGAGTGTAATCTGCTTCATCCACCGGAGCAAGCTGCGAAGTCACATCAATAAGCACTACAAAATAACGACTAAGTCATTGAAAAGTTTCCCAAACGTTGGATATATGCTAGAAGCAATAATATTTAAAGCATAGTTCGCTATCGGAGTATCTACGTGGTAACAAAAATCAGATCGCATTTGGATTCTTTTAGGTAAGGTTCACAACGATCTTTCGTGATTTTGAATACGATTAGTGTTTAACAAACGATTAACTTATGCAAAATCAATTCCAACCCAAACATACATTCATGACGAACGGATGAACGTGAGAAATATATTTCTTTTGCAACAGACCAAAGTTTCTGCTTTGGTGTTGTAAAGCCCTGAATTTGGCTTAGACATAAATCGATGGTATAATCCCAAGCATCCCAAAGAGGATGACTGTGAACAGATGGTAAGGAAGGACGAGAAACGACATGACACTGATTTTCGCGCATTACTCGGTTAGCCAATACAAAACTTCGAAATACCGACGCAAGTAGCAAATCCTGAAAAATAATACAAAATCTATTTTCGATGTAGTTTACAACAATTTTTATTGGAGCATACCACGGGAATAATATATTTAAAACATAAAAAGGAAAACAAATTTCATGGGCAACGAATTCATAATGTACCGAAGGAAGTTATTACAGAACAAATGGGATAGTACACTGAAAAATTGAGAGAAATAAGGTAAAGATATACTCATAATAATTAACGCAGTTGTAAACGAAGAGTTCCTAAAAACAGAAAAGTCTAAAGTGTACCAATCGAAATAGTTTCTGAAATAATTCTTTTGGAAGTGAACTCCATGCAATCGTGTCGGTAATAGCTGTGAATATCCAATTCAATTCGCCAAGCATGGTTCGACGATCACTCAGCTGACCAGGGATCTTATCAACTATTGTTACGGGAAATCGATCCTGGAGCATTGACACATCAAATATATTAAATAAAGCGCAAAACAGTGTTTGATAAATGTTTATCAAACATGAATTCTATCGATAAAGAATACACACCTCTAAATGATTTTTCAAGATATACCACAACACTGAAATTTGGATTGGCGTTAAAATACAGGACGTGAAAAGATCAGCCGGAAGTCTTGAATCCATTGGAAGTAATTCATGGTCTCCGCATGCTCCAATGTGAATACATTCCTAAAATTTAAATCAGGACTACATTATAAAACCACATTTTCCAACTGTAAAACAGTTTCTAAAACAACTTACTTTAAAATTTGGCTTCTTCCGGAATCCAAAAGCAGATGCCTTTTCCTCAAGACTCATTTCGGTTTGAATAATGGGTAATGGTGGTGGACGCGTTTCCATATGTTCATCGAGTTGTTTAACCCATTCTTTTTCATGATCTTCAGCAAAGCGAAAGAAAGACCTAACTAAAATACGCCACAGCTTATAAAATGCAATGATAAATGGAATAAAATATAGCCATATCATTTAGTTTTACTCACAGAATGAAAATACAATCACAGAGATAGCCTGAATCAAAGCCAAATAACAGGAATCAAGAACTCCGAAAGGAAGCATCAGTTACTTCCAACATGCTATTGATCATCAAAGCATAAAACCTATAACTGCTAAACCTTGATGCATACCCATTACTACTGGGTCTATCACGCGCTAAATTCTGTAAGAAAAATTTCAGGAACTTACCAGCTAGACCAGCACAATGGCAATCCCAGACGTACACGGCAGGATGACCCATCCACGACTGCAAGTCAAAAATCGAAAGCGGGATGTACTGAAACCTATTTTTTTATTGGAAATTTATTAATTCAATGGATTGAGAAAACAAAAAAATTACATTATATATTTGAGATAATTCAGACACCTGAGTAAAATTTTTGTTGAAAACCCATATTTCACCATTTTCAGTCGGTCTTGGGACACCATGTCCATTGTAATGAAACAGAATGCGTTCATCTTTGGCGTTTCGTCGTAAACTTTGGCATAAACGTCGAACATCATCCACTGTTGGATCATTTGCCGTTTTATACCTGTAAAAAAGACCAAATACCTCAAAAGTAATTTACATATATTTACAAAAAATCATATAACCTTCACATTATGGACTCACTGCCGAACACAACATATAATGTCTAGAAACAACAAATAACCTACTGCTGCCTAGTTACCTTGCACGTGGTTGCCAACGTTCATAACTTTTCTGCAGAGCATTAGCGATTTTAAGGACAGCTTTCTGAGGATTCATTCCCAGTGGATCGATCCAACACTCTTTCCGCGCACATGGATTCGGCCTATGAACATCTGGCGGATCCACACCAATATTCAAACATAGCACAAGGGCTACTGATACTGTCCTCATACGTTCTTTTGAATATTTCCTCCTTTAATACTCTCAAAGATGAATAGCTGAAAGTTTATGGATTCCATTTTCTCTAAGTCGTCCTGCTCCAACGAATGAATGAATTTATTGCGATTATAAACAAGTGAAACAGCTGAAATTTTCAAAAAAATATATAAACTTGTCAGTAAAAGACATGCCATAAATCTCTATCAGCAATTTCCTCCTTAATGCCCATGATTTTCTCCACATGTCGCAATTCTTGAAACCATGTTGGCAGTGGTGGATCGTTGCTCTAAAATAGGTATTTGATACAAATTTTTTAGACCAAAATAATACTCCACTGAATAAAAAACTTTGTGTGATTTTACCTCATTTACTACCAATTGTAACTTGTCCACTGATTTTCTAATATATGTTTCTGCACTTATAACTTCTAATACAAATCATATTACTAGTAAGAAGAATAAAGATTCGCTCTTATTTACCACAAAATGATTTATATGATCGAAGAGTAATGTAAATGGACTGTACCAACTTATGCTTACCAAACTTTTTATACTATTTTAGACATTCAATCAAACCAGATTAACTTTTGTTCATTTTACGATTTTTTCTCATTCTCCCCTAACTCAAACATACACTCCGTAGCATACGTTTTGTATTTTGGAAGGAAAAAAGAAAGTAAGATAAAAAAATTTGATGTTAAACTTACGGCATCATCCATCGATTTAATTGTAAATGTTAAAATGCGCTTTTCAGAAAGTACTACAAAAACAAGGAACTTTTCTTTTTATCTGAGATCAATATGTACACACTTCTCGAAGCACTGAAGCTTATTGCACATAGTCTATAAATTATTCCAATCATTTATTTCACAAATTATATAATAAACAGGACATTTTTTTGTATAATTGACAATTTTTCCTTTTGCAATGAAAAAATTTTTTTCCAATGTTACTTTCAATCACTGCTAATGCTGTTATCAAATTTTCTTTTCTTCTTAGTATACAAATCTTACTAATCATCGCTACTTTTTCTCTACTCTCTAACAAAGTATTTTAGCAATTATATAATTTTTACACTGTTTGCAGTCTCTCAAAATACAATGCTCTTTTCTTCTTATACTTCACATTCCCTAACTCTTCAATCGTACTTAATAACTCTTTTAGCAATTAGAGTAGAGTAATTGAACAAGTAGCGAAATTTAGAGAAAATCAGACATGAAGGAACAATCGTTCAAAATTTCGGCATGACCTAACTCACTCCGGAACAGTTATAATCCCCAAAATAGGTTTCGCTTCAACCTTTACTTCTGCATTTAGCTACGGTACATGTCACAGCACTCACACGTTGCATCTCTATGAAACATACAATCTCACTGAATTATTTTTGAATTTAATTAATAAAAAGTTAATTATGACAGCAATTCTCATATTTGGCGCAAATTAAGATGCATAGCCGGAAAATAAGCTCACCGAAAATTGACACAATCTTAAATGAAACGGAAAATTAAAATTCATTCTTCAATCAGAAATTTGAAATTCAAATATGACGAGAATATTTCAATAGAAAAATTCAAAATTTGGCAGACTAATTTGAAGTAAATACAAATATTACACATTCGCACTACCATTAATACAAACAATTATTATTAACAATTCGGAATATTTTAGTAATAATTCATAGAATACTACTATTTCATTAAGTAAATTATAATTTATGTTAAAGTTTCATTTTCTTTTCCTTCTTTTTTTATTTGTCCCTGAAATTAACACATCTTTCGAGATATGTCGACGTGCAACAATTAGAGTTTGATGCAATATGCAATTTTAGCTTGCCTTAGTGAATATGCAAATTTTTGCAGGAGCACTTCTTAATATTAGCTGGGAGGAGTTCACTCACTCATTACTGTATTGTATCATTCTGGTGACTGGTTTGGTCTTCCTGCTTCAGTTGCTTTTTTGGTATTATTCAATTGGGAGATGTTATCATTTCAATTTAATACTATTTCCCTAATACTATATTACATTTAATATTATTTTACTTAAATTATTTTCATTTAATACTATTTTACTTGTGTCCCTAACTTTAATTAATTGATGCTTTAGCTAATTAAAATTACATCAGATGAGCTAAAATATTTTTTTCTAAACATTTAAAACATTAAAATTTTCAATATTTTGTTTGTGTGAAATATCTTCCCTACATAAAATTACTGTTTCAAAATTAAATCAATTCAGAAGTGAAAAGATTATTTGATGATTTAAAATATAATAGTCCTACCAAGGATTTATTTAGCAAAATTGTTGCTTTAAATAGTATCTAATAATATTTGACATATGTTATTACAATCAAATTTAGCTATTATCATATAATGAAAGAAAATTGATTGATTGATTTATTTATTTAATTTGCTTTTCAAATTACTGTTTAATTGCAAAAAAATTAGCTAGACAAATAAAAATAAATTTAGCATCTTCACTAAAATTTATTAGTGTTTTGTTTTTTAGCAAGAATTTACAATTGTATGG
>SSBO01000013.1:835872-916559 GCA_005281725.1 Wuchereria bancrofti | reverse complement strand
AAACAAGCCATTTTGTGCTTCAAAAAAAAAAAAAACCATATTGACATACACACGTGATTTTTGTTGCATGAATATAAATATATGAAATTACAAACCTGTAACATGGACCAGTTCCAAGGACGTTTTAATAAAGTTGAATCAATATTCAGTATTATATTATATCGTAAGCCGATAACTTCATCTTTTCAGCAAACTGCAATAATAAAAGATACCTTCCATAAAGATAAAAACAAAAACCATCTTTTAATAGGCAGCAAAATTGAAATGAACAGTAAGTTATGTAGCTGAAGACAACAGATGAGTTAGAAAAAATGAATGACTACATCTGATTGTCTGCGCGTATTAATATAATACTTGTCGCGAAACTCGAAATAATCTCGCGAACCTTCAAATAACTTACCAAATATATCAATAAAATTGTATTATCCGTAATACTAAGTTTCGTTTTAATTGAACATTAGAAATGTAAAATTGTTTCAAATTATACATCATGTAAGCAATCATTATTTCATCACTCATCTTCCCATTATACTTGAGCTTATCTGCTTGTCACGACATTTTTATCTGTTAACAAAGGGTATGTACATTGTTTAATATGTTAAAAATTACTCCTTTGTTCCAAATCAAATTTGCTTGCAATGTCGAAATATTGTAAGGTCTTTTAAGCTGATAGTCATCCTTTGGCAAGCTACAATATTAAAACCCATCTCTTACTATATAAAGAGCAAAGATCATTTGATAGCTCCTTACTTAATAATCATGCTCTTGTTGCAAGTCAATGCCCACTATATAAGTCTCAATCAGTTCTAGCAGTTTTTTTCCTTACCAGTAAGCTACGATTCGGCTGCTCTCCCTCTCCCACAATTCAATTCATTTCACCATCAATATATTCGTTCATCCATTTTCTTCATCTCATTCGTAGATATTCTACGAAATTATCAGTATTGTTGATATAGATTAATATCTATATATTGTGGGTATTAGCCAAATAAAGTCGTTACAACAGACCTTTATTCAATTTATCTACACCAACTACAATAGCAAACAAGGAAGGGCTTTGAGCATACGAAAGTTATATTCAGACTGAACCCCAACTTTCACAACAATATTTTGAAATATACACAAGTAAATAAATACCTCTAAAACGTAATAACCATATCATGTAGCGAATATTTTATTAGTTTTGTTTACGAAATCAAGAAGGAGAAAGTTTCTCCATCGATTCACCGTGAAAAACTTGTTCCTGACGTTTGACTGTATAGATCTAAAATTTATCAGATAACACTGGAAGGCACAAACCTGCAGCCTATGTCGATTAGCTTTTACTGTAGTTTGAATTATTTGCCCTTGAGATTGACTCTTGCCAAATTTTTGTGGCGAAGTTACTAAAGTGCCATATGGTTCAAGTTACAAGTTCGAATTGGAGTTTCGAATAGACAGAAATTGCATCACTGAACGAAGTTCAGGAATTATCGCACTTTCGTTCAGTTGCTTTTATAAAATTATTTTTTATAATTTCCAACTATAAGCTGGACTTCAAATGTCACTAATGCATACCACTTTTAATATCTCAATTTTTTGAGGAATTATGACTTAACGGAAAATGAATGTAAATTTTATACTCAGCAGTAACTTTTAGTAACTTACCCGTAGTTTTTCAACAATTAAGGAGTAATTAAGAAATCGGAATTTAGTATCTGGATCCTATGTATTCATCGCTGCTGCATTCATCGGATCAATAATCGATTACACCAGCACAGTAGATAACATATCATAAGATGAATCGAACAAATATCTAAAATCGAGTGGAAATTTTTTACAGTTTACATTTATTAGACTTAGAAAAAAAAGACTACATCTCTCAACAAAAATTAGTTAATAGAAAAATGAAATGACCCACGAACAACTGCACTATTTTTCATCACATGAACCATTAGACGCCACTAATGAAGACCGAAGAGTTTAAGAAAATAAAATCAACTTGGCTGAACTAAGTAGAACTTTCGATTTACTAGAAGCACTTCGTTTAGCATCCTATTCGTGGGTTTCTGGGCATGTACAATACGCTAATTTTTATACTACTATGATGAAATGTAAAAAAGCGACCATATTGAACCCTACACGATTAGTAAAAAAATAAAAGAAAAATGTGAACGAACGGTTACTAAAAGAATGAATAGAAATTAAAAGATTGTTTACCCATCTCGTCCCTTTGAGATAACTCCATAAAGCATTAATTGAAACAACATGCTGGTATTACAGATCGAAGGATGACATACCAAGTCAAATATACCTCCAACCAAGGATATGCACAATAGCACGAAAAAATGCTTAAATATGGTAAAAGAGGAATCTGTAAATGTTAGAGTTAACAAAATGATCTATTTCTCATTATATTTCATTCTCTCTCTATACGTTCGCTCGTTTTTTTTTTTACAGCTAACATATTTTTAGCACTGTTGTTTAATGCAACACCTTCAAATTTTGAAGCGCTTCAAACTAACAAGGAAGGAAATGAAAAGGGTACCATTTACAGATCATCACGTAAACTTAGCAAAACATTCAGTACATAAAGTACAGCTAATAAATCCACTTCAAAAATCCAACATAAAAGAATAAATAGAAAAGAATAAATGTTGCCACCTTTAGTGCCAACTCCTGTACTGTTTGAGCATTGAACCAACCAAACCATCACGTTGCTTTTCCTCGCCGTTTAAACACGTCAGTACTAAATTCAAGAATGGCTCAGTAACCACGCATTTTTTCAAATCTTTACGCATTTCAAACGGCTACAGTTTCCTACAGAACCAAACTAACTAAAAAATATCGCATTGAAAGAATGTACCTTTGCTGAATTCTTTTCTTGTTATTATCCGACGAAGTATCAAGCATTGTTGCTGCTTCTTTGAGGAATTTTCCTTGTTCCTTGAATGAGGCTGACAAATTACCCGGTCGTGGACAAGCATGCACCAATGGACTGATCAACCAGTAAGCTGTAATATCTTTTAACCTGAAAACTTCGTTGTCACTAATATTAATAGTTCACTTTCCATTTTGGCATTTCATTCCAAACGACCAAATGTCATAGCAAAGTCCGTGGAAATTGAATTATTGAGAGGTGAAGTGTTTTTAATATATTATTATTAGTTACCTATTAAATCATGAATAATTTTTTTCTTTTTCTTTTTTCAATTAATTTATTACACCAATAAATGGAACTATTGAAATTTTATCGATTCATAGTGATCATAATCTTTTGAATTTATTGGAAATAGGTAGAATGTAAAGATATTTTGGAAGGCTAAGAAGAAAATCTTCTAAATTTTATTAATAATTTTAAATTTCAAGCAGATAGTAGCATTTTGAGCTACCGGTTATGATGTTATTTGACATCGTTAGTTGCATTCAATTTATTATCATCCACTAATAAATTCCGGAACTATTTGTATACTTGAGAGAAAGGGAAAATATGAAAAGTAAGAGAGGGCAGTAGGGCAAAGGTAATGAATTAAGATTTTTTAATTGAAGCAAACAATTTCAGGAGAATTTGAACAACAGATGAAAATCATACGGTATTTCTACCAATGTAAAATAATAGAATCTACTGATGGATGATTAGGTATCAAGTATTTCCAAATAATTTGCCCTAACAATGTATTTTAAATTCAGAAATGAGTGAATATCTCATTTGTAAGTTGAATTTAAAAATGAGTGGATATATCATTTATAATTACTAACTCATTCTTTCCATCTCGCAACATTTACAAACTTTAGAAAAGAAAATGAATTAACTGATTGGAGAGATAAAAACATTTCAAAAAAGACTTGCTTTTTTTTCATCTGCTTGTATCTTTTTTTGCATTCATTAAAGTGAGATATAGTACTTCAACGTACACAATTTGTTTCTATCACTTTCTTTTATAATATTTTAGCCCGAAAAAAAACAGCACTACTTCATTCTATTCAAGTAGCGAAGTTTACTGTTGATTGAAAACTTTTTGGTTATGAGGTAACGGTTCAAACGCAACTTATGTATGAAAAAGTTTTTGTTAACAATATGCTATCAGAATGTTGCAGCTACACTAACTGAATGGATACGTTAAGATAAAAATCAGATCCTGAAACTAAGAAAAACGGCGCCATCTCTGGATTATTTCCAGAAATGGCGCCGTTTCTTCTGCTGTAGATTTCTTGCTTTTTGCAGCAATTCAACTATAATTCAATGAGCTTTGAACCTTCGTGAAAAATGTGATCTCCTTAAGAAACTTGGTAAAAGAACTAAAACGAAACTTTTGCTAACTTTCAATCTATTGGTAATCATGTTGCTGTCATACTTACTTGTAAGCAAAGGAAATAACATTTATCAAAAAGTGTAAATACAGAATCTTTTCGAAATAACAGTTTCCAAAATTGCAGAAAAACACTGAACTCGGTTAATTTTCTGGAAAAAAGGACATGAATCAAAGAGAGTAAAACAACTAATTATGCAGAAACGCTCATCAAAGGAAAAAAAAACCCAAGTTAAGACTTGGCTGGAAAAATTCTTTCAAGTGATGTTTCGAAAAAGACATACTAGCAGGAATTACATCAAACAGTGACGAAAGAATTTGGAAAACAAAATTATATTATTCTAAAGAATTTGTGGATTTTGAAGATTCTTCTGGAACGGTGTCAAGCTGAGAAGTAATTATCGAGATGCCTCTTCGAGGACATTCCGAGAAACATGGTGTCATATTATCTGCTGCATGTATGGGAGGCATTATTTCAATTTTGGTTTCTGTATTGTTGCATACTTCCTTTGATCCAATGAAATTTCTGCAGAAAATAATTATGAGCAAAACATGAAACCTGAAGAATGAGAAATATGAATGAGAGGCTTTTCACCTATTAACTATAACAACTAACTCAGCTGGCTTGATTCGTTCACGTTCGTGTAGAGTATTCATGGCAAGATGACAGTTACGGTTTCTTGATGATGATGATTCAAATGGGTGTCTCTCTGCAAAAAGTGTAAACTGTAAAACAATTCAAAAATATAAAAAACTAAATAACTCTGGGACTTCAATAAAGTTGAAATCTACTGCTTAAAATTATAACTAAAATCCTCGTCATTCATTTTTTGAAAAAAAAAAAAACTTCTAGTTATATCCTAATCATATAAATTATACGATCAAACGTGATATTTCAGTAAATTGATATTTTCAACGAAACGCTAATTTCAACGTTAATAATAACGTATTACGGTGTAGTGCAAAACTATTCCCAAAAACTTCGCAAGTTAAGGTCAGTAGGATGAACCTTTGATAGCTTGGTTGGTAATAAAAAGATTTATTTACCATTATTTAAAGCACGCATATTTAGTAAAGAGGGTAGATATTGTGTATGATGCCAATGACGAGAACAATTGATTACGTATATAAGGCAACTAATTTCCGCAGCGAAAACGTACAAAATTACAAGCCACACAATCCAAATTGGAATCAAAACACCAAAAAAGAGAAATAAAGGCGATTGTTCCATAAACGAAGACATATTCGTTATTAAATAAGATAAAGTTCCATATGCGAACCAAATTATGAGACCAATCTCAAACAGAAGGTTTTCAAAAACTTTAAAAAAATCTTAACAGGAAATTAGGTTTACAAGTCCCTCCTAGTACAGATCTGGAATTCCTATATACTTCGAATTAATTTAAATGTAAATTTCCTGCTTATATTAATTTATGCAAACCTGAACGATGTAAGATGGGATAATGATGAATTTGGGAGGAATGACGCCATGTTTTTTTATTCGACTTCCCTTTTTATGCTCATTATCCACAAGTTTTAATGCCCAGATTCCAGAAACAGCTCTGGAAAAAACAAGATTATTCGAATTTTGGTGATAAAAAGGATAGGTAGATGAAATGTATTAGAAAAAATCAAGCTATTTCTCATACAAGCTCATACAAATCAAGCTATTCATACTTTTGCAAACGTAATCAATGATGTTTATTAAAAGCTTTAACTTATCGCCGAAATTACGCTAGCCTCAAAAAGACAACAAACCCAAAAAAAAGGGCATAAGCGATAAAAATATGCCCCCAATCAAGCCTATCCGACAACGATTTAGTGACACTTTGCACCAATATTGTCAGAGATAAAAGAATCATCAGAACTTGAACGATAAAGAAGACTGCCTGTAAATCACCACTTAACAATCAGGTTCCGGTTTTCAAGTTATTAGAATTGGAGTGCCTTAGTAGTTAATCGATAACACAAAGATAAACTGTGGAATTTCCCAGTTGCCAATATTTATTTCTAAACATGTGTTCCGGTATATTTAAATGCAAAAATGTATCACTAGAAAAAAAAGAACAGATATGACAAAAAAATCAAATAAGCTTACTCGAGAATGTATCTGTGAGCAAACCCAGAGATGCCGTTCTCGTTTAGTGATGCCTGACGAAGCTAGGTTAATGGTATCCCTATAACGGGAACTTGCCATCCGATGCGAAGAGATATTCATGAAATCTGAAATGTTGAAGGAAGAAAATTAGTTTCATGTTTCATTTCATCTTGCATTTTCTGAATAAAGAGAAGAGGTTAATAACCATATCTCATATATGCGTTGAATTAATTCCATCATAAAAAATATATGTATAAAAAAATATATCTTAAAAAATATACCATACGTTAGGTAATGTGTACATATCTCACTTATATGTTAATTAAATTTTTATTTTACACAAAAGCATATATTAAGTGTAACTCCATTTAGATGAATGCACAAGGTAAATATATTCTAATAAGAAAATTCTATTTTGTTTCGTCAAACAAAGTCTGCATATTAAAGCAGCAATTAGTTATTTCATTCTGATTTGTAAATACTGAGTACTATTTTAAGATGTTACGCTTTATTTATAGATGAACTATATACGTAAATAATACAGTCCTCACGTAACGACTTACGCGACCTTCCACATGACTTCCAATAATACAATAAATCATTAGCCTAAAAAACACACGCATCTCTCATCCATTTCAAACGTAGGAAATGGACGGCTAAATGCACGTATTGCATACACAAGTAAACATACAACAACTGTACATATACAATTAATTATAGCACAATTCTATATGCAAATATCATACGCTCCTCACGTAACCTCTTACGTCACATTCTACATAATTAATAATACAATCAACTATTAGCCTAAAAAAAACACGCGTCTCTCATCCATTTCAAACATAGAAAATGGCAAAATGCACGTACGCATGCAACATATGCAGACACACACTCATCTCTTCATTGTTATTGCATAATAGATTAGTATACGTGATGATAACTTTCGACAAACGTGCACGTTTATCATTGATTTTTCATTGAGTTCTCGTAATAGAAATAGATCGCTAGATATTAATGTACGCATAAATTTGACGTTTTTTTTTCTTTGTTCCATCCATTATTATTAATTTTTAATGTCTATATAAATTTACAAATTTCCTTAATAAAAACTTAAATTTTTGACGACTTTTTTGCAATCTTACAAAATTGTTTGAAAATTTTATAAGCTATATGTTATCGATTGAAAAAAAATATAGCTTTAGATATTATGACAGAATCGAAAGAAGAAAAAAGCAACGATGAAGCGGATCAGGTATGGGAATTGTTAAGAATTTGTAAGGAATACACATAAAAAAAGAGATGATCTGATTGTCATGATTTGGTGGATTTTTTTATTTCGTTTCTTTTTCTTTATATGTCTGTTAAATTTTTTTAAATTTCGCAAAATATTTAAAAGTCTTTACAATTATTGTGAATAAGAGGAATGCATGTTATATGGATTGACAGAACTTATTTGATGTATAAAAGTTGATTTATATCTCATCACAAAATGTTAAGCCAAAATATCAAGAAAATTTTAGGTTCCCCGCATACTGGACCCAGATTTTTTGGATCGAACTGCTTGTCTTCGACAAGATATGCATAACGATTGGATTAGTGTACTAGCTGCCGAAAATAGCCGACGAATTAGTGATGCTGTAATTTTCTGATCTATTTGATTTATTAGAAAATGAATAAGTAATTAGTTTGGAATCATTCGAAACAAATTCATACTGTTACGCGCATTTCTCGGTGTTCGAATCTAAGTTCAAAAAGTTTGGTGAAATAGTTTTTTTTTCTGTTGAGGTTTTCATTTCACTTCATGAATTTGGAATCGAATATATAGCTAGATGAAAGATTTGTCAAACTTTCCATGTAAGACCCTCGTACAGGATTTTGACTACTTAAAACCTTTTTTTTTATGCGACAATTTTCATAATTATACTTGCAGAATGAGTGGAATCATGTATTTCATACACCTCGTTCCGCTGAATATATTTTTACCGCTTGCACAAGACTTCGTTTACCACAAGAAGTGAAATACAGTGCACTATTAATATTTGATAAGTAAGCAAAATATTTTGCTTATTCCTTTCTCATATTTATGAGTAAGAGAGAAAGAGAAGAATATTTGAGGATTACTAAATTTCTATGTTTACCATATTTTAGTAATTTTTTTCCAACGTTAATTACACCAATGAAATAATTTAACTCATCATTAGTAACGTCGTCTATTTTATTAAAATATGAATAAACCGTATCAGTATTACTACGATAGTGGATATTTTATCAATTGTAGTGAAATAGTTTTTGCTGTGACAACAAATCTATTTGTCTTTCTATATTTATAAAACTACAAGGATGAAATCACTTGTAGTTTTATGGTACAGTTAGTTAGTCGCTTGCATGAAAGTGTGTACAACTCGAAACAATCAGATCGGAAGAAATATTATGAATGGAATCGTATCGAAGCGACGTTATCACGTCAAACAACGCTACGAATGCTTTCATCAATTCAAATTGCCTCTAAAATGCACAGTTATAATGAAGTAAATATTATACTTGATGAATTTTACCTTTAAAATTCGGAATAATGAAAGCAGAAATTGCTTGTGTCTAAGAAGGATACTTTGTAATGCTGTAGCTCAATATGCAGAAAGTAAATTAAATCTCTCGGTCAAAATCGATATTTCTGGACGCTCAAATTTGATGAACCGTATTAGGTTGGAGAATTGTGGAGTTATTTTGAAACTCTAATAACGGGATCACCATTCACCATCATGATCCATCTATGTTTAGCCGTGGTATTGTTTGTGACAGTGTGTGGTTTTCAATTGGAGGAAGCTATTTGTCTAAAGATGACTCAGTTACAGTTTTACGGTACAGTTAGTAAGTCGCTTACATGAAGTTATTTAGAAAAGAATTTAAGGAAATGTTATTTAAATTATCGGTCGTGCAGTTACCTCCTTAGGTGTTTTATTTTTTATAGAGTTTGTCAGTTCAGACTGTAAAGTTATGTCTGAAAACATTGGGATTTGCTTATACGGAAGAATCCGTTGTGCGGTCTGAATTACGCGTCTTATCGATGATTGATTGGGAACCTGCCTATCACTGCACTCCACTTGTTTACATCGAATCGCTGTTTAAAATTCTTAGTAAGTTCAGAATTCGAAATCTATCTCACATTTACTAAATTTTGCCCACTGAGCAGTGAAATTTTGTCAAATAATCGTTAGATAACCGAATCAAAGTTTTATTATATTATCTCGACTTTGCTAGAACTCCATCTTTTATCGTTACACGGAATTCATTAAGCTGTTTGGTTATTTCAATTAGGAGCTGAATTTATTTCATAGAAGGACTGGTTTTAAAAGGCATACTTCAAAAGTTGTCATCTTTTACGAGGGAGATACTATGAGGAACGGTTAAGGCAATGCTACTAAGTTATTGCTATAGTTGTAGAAACGAAATGGGGACAAAATGTTGAAGCAAGTGATTATTGGCAATATATCTTGCTAGTATTGGATTGCGTTTTCATTCATTGGGACGATGTGTATAACCGAATGATGGGCAATGTATTGGGTCCTTCAGCAGAAATCATTACACGGTTCTTTTTTTTCTAAAGTATTTCCATCCTTTTTCAAAAATTATATTTGTTACAGGATAAACAGGCAACAACGATCCATTATACTAGGATTTGGAAGTTTACAATTTTCTGTGACATTAGATGAACTCCAAAGTCCTATTATAAAATTATTTCAGGTGGAACCACAAAATAATGATCAGACCATTTTTTGAACTAAGTAAACTGCTGCTTTTCCAAACCTAACCTATTTTTTTTTGTTAAGACCAACTTATAAGTTTAGCGGGCAGCTTTAGCTATTTAGCTAAAACTGCCCGTTAAATTTCACATCTTTCTCCAACATAATCTAGTTGTTAGTATTCCTGAGCTTTGCAATGTCCTCAAATCAACTTATCTTTTATGTACTTGCCTCATGAGTACCAATTCAAAACAAAATTAAGCTGGTCTTAACTTTCGTAGTGCCAACACTTTGGGCAAAAATGTTCCCATAATTTTAGTGAACAAATGTGTCGCGTGCAAGCAGACTGGTTCTTGTTAGCATGTGGAGTAATTGTGACTGCTGCCTGTTGCATCGATGGAATGCAAGCAGCTGATGAAGTAAGTCCTAGTTCCCGAAATAAAACCGCTACAGAGCCTTTTCAAAACTCGTTGCTTTATATCCAGTGATGAAGAACCAAGTCAAAGCTTTGCAGGTTACAAACGAATTACACCACCTAAGCAATATTCCACTAGCTGATATAACAGACATGAGCGTCGCCATAATCGAATGCGTCATTAGCCAGCAAGGATCAATTGCTGCTACAAGCATTCGAATTTGAAATACTTCGAAGCTTTGCAAAGTTAACGTTGATACTTCCACTCGTCAGTAATGTATATTGTGTTCCCCATTTGCTAATTTCTATATTTGATTAGTAATGTCCATTAGGTTGTTTGGAAAAACAATTGATCCCGAAAATATGTAGCAGGTCAGCATTAGCTATGAAATTCATATTCAAGGACTCAAATTCAAATATTCAAATTGCAAATGTCAAATGCAAGATATTAACAACGCTTTATTTTGTTGAACTCTAGACTTAATAATTGGCTTTTTTTTTGGAAAAGCAGAAGAAGGATATAGTGATTGACATACCGCAGCTATAATAATAGAGAGAAGATGTAGAGAAATTATAGTTTGTAACAAGAGTTAATAAATGTAACTATGGCGTAACTGGGGAGCAGAGAATGATACGGGATAAAAATTGAAACAAAGTGAAGTAAATAAAGGATAATTTGCAGGAATATGATCACAACTACCCTAAAACATACCATCAGAATCCAGGGATGAATCGAACCACTTCATTAATAACTAAAAATATTGTTACCTGTTCAGTATCAATGTTAATTTTCCTTTGGAAAAGATTTGTCGGATTTTTCAAAATTGCAGCACTTCCCGGCGTTTTATTTCTTCATCAGATGATCTAGTTCGTTTCTGGATTTTGGTAGTACATTCTAGAACAATTATGTCCATATTTACGAGAAGATAATCGTGACTTGTCTTCTCTCTATTCCTACCCTTCTTAACATTAAATTACTCGGGCACCTCAAACAAGTTCTATAGTTTCGAAACCGAGATCTACAGGTGGTCCAACTGGTTCGTGTTCTACAGTTTCGAAACCAAGACCTACAGGTGGTCCAACTGGTTCATTACGTGGACGCTTATCCGGGAGGAGTTGTATATCGGCAGCACTGTAGAAAATCCTGAAAAACATTACATGGTAATCTTTATTAGTGCAACAGAATGATGAATGCAAAGCAACAGTGAGTCAAGAAAGTTTTGTTAACACTTTTTCGATTCAACTGGCAATAGTGAAATATGAACATACGGATGGCTATATTTTTCCTCTATGCTTATGCATGCTGGATAGACTTTTGAACGCATCCTCATCATATGATTTAAGCGCCACATAAGCGGCTCTACATGCTCCAATTTATAGCCAGAATATTTGATCAACCTTGTTGACTGGAAATAAGTAAACATCACATCTATAAAACTCATTGTTTCTAAATACCTGGATGCAGGTCCATTGTGACATGTGAGATTTTTTTATGTAGCTTGAAAAAAAAGGCTTTTAGGAAGCAAATATTCTCAAGCAAATATATTCAGGAGCAAATATTCACCCATTCTCCAGCTCGTATCATCCTCATAGACAGAAGTAAAGCTGCGGCAGCCATTAAACTGTCTGGGACGCAAATAAATTCATAGAAAAGCAGTGATGTTTCCAGCACATAACGTGCCACTGTGAGTGTTTGCATGTCCAAACCTCCAGTACGAGAATAACGTCGTAAAAAACGATATGAAAGGGGAAAATTGACATCGCAGTTCAGTGCAGTTAAAATTCTCCGTTCGTAGTTATTGACTTTTTTGACTCTGTCAGTGATAGGAAGATTTATGAAATCATCCGGAAGAGGAGGACCTTGCTGCTGAAATTAGACGTTAAGGATGAAAAAGGCGCTTTATGTGTCATGAAAACACTCGAAGATCAATAAAATCTAAAACATAGAACTTAATATCAACAATACGAATATATAACTTAGTTCCTCTACTACGAGTATTATACCGAAGCAAAACTAAAATCGGTTCATTCTTAATCCCAGCATTTGAGTCTAAAACAAATTAAAATTGGATTGAACAGTATTCATATATTAGGCTGTTGATGGATTAAAAATGAGAAAAAAAAAGAATTAATCCCCAAACCAACATACATCTAATTTCGCTGCAACAATCATTGCAGCTGCTCCAATATAATCAAATTGTTCCATATTGTTGGTAGCGCACATATACAGATCAAACAGTTTGACAGTATGATACAGCACTTCATGATTGACCTCAAAATCTTCTTGACACCGCACGAACCAATCAACAACTTTTGCACGACGGATTTTCTTCAGTAACGGATGTCTGTATAGATAATCAAAAGCACGAAACTTTAGCTGAAAAGAAATACTTGAAATCCAGCTTACACAATTATATACGGAACGCAAACATACATGATCGTTGCAGAAGCAAATGCTTTAGGAAATGATGTATCGCAAACGCATATTCAAAAAAAAAGCTACTTCTCGATGACGGTAATAGTTGAAGATGTCCATCGCGTACTCCGGAGCTTGAAACGGATCACCAAGATTAGTAGCATCATAATCAAATTCTGGACATGGATCCATCCAGATCTGAAATTTCTTTTTTTTGCAGATGTTGTGATGTTAATCTAATTTGAAAGAATTTCCACTTATGAATACCAAATTACTCAACACTCACTGTTAAATCCAAATGTTTGGAGGCTTCCGAATCGGATTCATACTTTGTTTCATTGAAACTGAAACAGTTTAAAAATGCTGAAAAGAACTCTTTACGTTAAATTAGGCCCTTTGATCTTACCATTACCAGCTAATCTCGGTACTATTTTCTGGTATTAAAACAACTATACCAATGATATAGACTTATATTCATAAAGTTACAACGGTATCAAACATTTAAATATACCGCACGGATTTTCTCTCTTCAGACTTAGCTCGTACAACGGGTTGCACTCTCCTGGGCTTTTCGATATTCTGCTTTTTCATATTCTCGCTGACTTTTGAACTAATATGTAAAGTTGAGCTGATGGCCTGGAACACATCAAAGTAAGAAATAAATTGAAGACCTTTCACAGTAGAATGGTAAAACTTACATTGCTCAAATCGGTCAATCCCGTCCGTTTATTTTTTCTCGGCAACGCATTTTTAATGTCACTATGTGTCGGGTTAATATTCCGTTTAGAATTAGCCGGAATCATTTCGATATATCCTGAAAAAAAAACTTGATTTAGTCTTTGTCTTCTTCCCACGTTCCGCCATTAATAAAATAGGAAATTGCTAAAAAAGACTAAAATATGAAGTGAGATTTTCGCAAATCATAAGCTGCAAAAGTTATTGATGCTGACAACATTAAATCGTCTCAGTTTTTCCCAATTAAAGAAATTTACCTCGGAAATCACCCGACGATCAATCAATATCCACCAATAAAAAGCTGGAGTTCAGTGTTAGTAGTGAAATTCAGTAGAGTTAGCCCTCCGCAGTCTGAAATATTGAAGATTAACCCTTCCTAAGTTAATGAACTATCCATTAAGAGAAAAAATGGAGGGAATTTTTGAAAAATCTCCAAATGGACGCATTTATCTTTCTGTTTTCGACTGCTGTTAAACTAAGCTTAGCGTTTACGCCTGAAAATTTCCAATGATCATTCCTTTGAATACTTCTAACGAATTTGAATACTTTAAATAACATTTACATAATTTTTACATTCTATTTTTCTCCTACCTTCCGTCTCTTAACTAGTGACTTTATTGCACATTATGCTTAAATTATTAATTTATTTCTACATAATGATTTAAAGCTCCGCATAATTGCAAATGGTATTAGTAAGGTAGGAAAATGAGAAAATACGTCAAGACCCATGCTTCTGAATTCTCTAACATCTATTAAATAATAAAACTTATCAGTGCAGTGAAAAAATCCTATTATCGACAATTTTTAGTTGACAGTAAAAAATTTTTAAACTTAGTAATTTAAATAACTTATAAAGTAAACGATTTTTTAAAAATAATCTTGTAAATTTAAATAAAAAATTATGTAATCCACCTGATTGAAATATATTAGACGTAGTGATAAATCGAAGATCTCATTCTCTCACAATAGCTTTCCCTAGAATATTTTTTTCCCCTCTTTTTAATAGCTTCGCAAAATTTACCCGCCATTCACCTGGAAAAGATTTTTGGGGAAGTGGAATGGTTTCCTTTTTTTCTCCCGTCTGGAAGATTCGAAGCAATTAATTGTATTGCTTAGCGCGCTTTTCGATGACCGAACGAAGACAGTTAATTGATGGAAGCATCATTTCAAACTGATCGATCGATATGGAAGATCGATAGCGGTGGCAGTTTTAGTCTAGGAAATAGGAGGGAATAATGGATGGGAATACAGTGAAGTTTTGAAATGAAATTGAAGCAAACATTATGAAGTGAAAAATGTACCAATGGATAAAGCAGTGGCGGTCAACAAAAAATAACGATAAAGTTATATTTAAAAAAATAAAATTATATTAAAAAAGAAGATATTGCTAGAAAGAAACTGACAAACATTTAAAACAATAATGGATTAAACAATTGGGTAAGCAATATAGGAAAGAAATTTCGATAAAAAAGAAAAACTCTAAATCTTACCATTTTGCATACCAATCATAAGACTTAAAATATGATAATCATCAATGATAACTTTTAAAACACAACTCAGAAATAAAAAGGTATTAATGAATATAGTTTGCCCTTATAATAATCAAATTGTTTCAGGCAGAATTTTGATATTCATGGTAATTTCAAGACAATTATTATTGATGATCGTATTTTAAATCGTATTTTAAAGGATAAAACAGATGAGTAAATACAATTGGGTTATTTGTATAATAGGATTAAAATGGGTAAATTTAAGGCAAGTTATCAAAAAAAAGTATGAGTAACATATTTTTGTGCAATGCATGAATTATATCAGAGAGAAAAAAAAAACAAATAAATAAACTAGGAACTAACCCTTATGGCTGGGAAAATAATCAACTAATTATGCTATTAGTTCTATTCCACCCAGATCGAACATTTACAACAAATCAATCTATCTACCCGTTTGATCTCAAATTTCCCGCTGCTTCGCGATCATTCCCCATCCTAGCGCCTTCTCTCCCACGTGATACGGTACTGTTTGATTCGTTATAAGACTCATCCATAAATTTAAATTTCAAAAATTTCATTTTCCTTACCTCAACTTTTTCAAGTTGGCCTTCACATATGAAAGCTATTTATGTGTGCGCGCGTATGTGTGTGTGTGTCTGTCTGTCTGTCTATTTGTCCATCTATCCATATGTGCACAATGTCCGTACAAATAGATGGGACGTAAACGCTCTCCCACTGATAATAGCGCCAGCAAAATGAAACTTTTTGGACAAAAATAGCTGTGAAGTATTTCCTTTGCTTTTTGAACCGAATGACCTTTGAATGATAACACTACGACAAATTTTGTCGGACATTTCTTTCAATTCGATACAACAAAACAATCGCATGATGGCATATAATGAAATGAGAACTGGATGGATGGAAATTTGTAATTATAAAACATAAATTGTTGGAATTAATGAAAAGATGAATTAATGATTAATTTTCCGATATCTTTTATAAAACACTCAAATTTCTCCCTTTTCTTTTTCTTTTTAAGCTAATATTTGAGACAAATACACTTTTAGATGTGATATTTTCCACTATAATATTAATATTAAGGCATATTTTTCTAGAAATAAAATTATATTAAATTCATAGAACTATAAATTGTCTTATTTGAACATTCCTTAGACAAATATTTCAATCTCACATGGGAAATCATTTAACCAATATTCATTTTTCAATTGTAACTGAGCTTATTTGCATTATTACAATTTGTTAACAAAGAATATATGTTGAAATTTGTCTCTAATTAAATTGTTTACAATTACTGGCTCCTTATTTCATTGACCTCTTTTATTGCTGTGTTCGGCTTCTTGCTAATTGTAAATTATATTGAAATTTGACAAGATTAACAATCCTTCGTTTAGTTGACCTCCTTTGCGGCTTGTCAGCTCATCATTCAGATCTGATTGTTGACAATGTTAACAGTATTTTGTCTCCCTGACCTCCTCTGCTACACTATAAATCATACTTCTCGTCATGAGTTAATGCTTACTACATAAAGAGTAATACCCTTTTGTCTTCGATTAGGTCTTCTGGATATCACTCCGGCATTAGCTTTCTAATATTGTTCAGTAACTTCAACCAACGAGCAACAACTATTCGGTTCTACAATTTACTCCAGTAAGACCCTTTTTCATGACAATTAGACATATTTTTTTAACATTTGCTTTAAAAGCTGTCATTTATGAATCAATAGTGTGTCATTTGTATTATTAATGTTAGCATTCATTTTACATCGTCCTCACCACTGAATCATTCATACTGATACTGATATCATTCAAGTTATCATTTGCCTATTTCTCAATATATTTTAATTTTTATCATCTGGCTTAGCAATTAATGTTGTACATTCACAAAGTAGAAAGTGGAAAAAGTCGAGATACAAGGTCGGCAAATGATAATTTGAATGATATAGAACAGACGAATTCATATCAGACGAATTTGTTGCTATAAATCAAACCTTTCACTAATTTAAATGATTTCAGTAGATTTTAGATGCAATTTCTTCTAATGCATGAAAATTAATTTCTTATTACACCTAAAAATAATATTCATTTTTTGTCTTCCTACCATCTATCGGTCAAAAATTTCCTTAGACTATTAGAAGTGGATAAGAACGATGTATGTGATTGTTGAAAAAATTAAAAAAGGAATTAAGAAGTTAAATTAAACTTTTACTGTTTCATTTCGCAGATTATAATGAAAATAGGATTTCACTGGGATTAATGGCTCTTCAATTATTTAAAGTATTATTTTAGTCAGAAAAAAAAGACTATTGAATTGTTACATTTAATAATTTTTATAGTGTTTTCTTTTTTTTTTTTTGTCAAGCAGCCACCTAATCATTCCTTTTTTAAAAGCTTTTCGTCAGAAAATTTCAAATCCATAATTATTTCAAATTAAAATTTCTATGTATTTGTTAACCTGTCGAAAAAAATATTGTATTTTTACATATGTCAAATATATTATATGTCCTTATTTGTCCAATATTGCATTTATTAAACATTTAAATGTTGAATATATATTTTTTTGAATGCTTTTTACGAAATTTTTAAAATTTTATGCAAACTTTATAACTACTTTTCAAATGTTATTTACATTAATTTTCTATTTTCTTTTATATATAGAAAATTGTTGAATAATGCCTCACTTTTCATACATTATATAAAAAGTTTTCTTCCAGAAAATTTTAAATTCATAAAAAAGCTGCATTGGTTTATTAGTTTATAAATTTTTACTTTCTTCAGTTAACAAAAACAATGAATTATTTCAGACTGATTAACTAATTAATTAATCGAACATAATGTATTGAAAAACTTGTGAAACATATGCAAAAAAAGGAAAGAAAAAAAGCATAAAATAAATGAATGATGTGTCGACGGTGCCAATTCTCAAAATATTAATTTATATCAATCAAAATTAATTTTTTACAAAATATTTTCTCCTTTTGCCAATGTTTTTTTGTACATATATTTCACCAAAATTTTCTTTTGTCTGTTTTGTTATTTTATAATTCGATTAGAAGAGAAAAAAGAACTTTTAACCTTTAATCTTTTCGAAATATTACACACACTTGATGAAGGAAGCGTTAATTATTGGCATTTTTTGAAGATTTCTAAAAAAAATCAAAAAATGAAAAGATAATTAAACAAATTCAAGATGAAAAGGCAGAAAAGTTCTGATCGAAAATTTTGAGTATAAGAAAATTTTTTTAAAAACTTCCCTTTGATTAGAAGTACAATAATAATTACTATTATTATTATCATTGTTATTATTATTATTTTATTATTGTTATTATTATCATTGACAAAAGGATTTTTTTGTATCATTAAAACGAAATAGTAGTAAATGATAATAATTTTATATTCAGACTGTGGTATTTAAAATTTGAACAAAATGAAGTAATAAAATGCAAATCGAAAATTTTTATTGCAATTTTAATATCCCTTCATTGCATGCTATTTCCTTTTTTCTTAATCCTAACAGTTCCATTGAATTTTACCTATTGTTATAGGACCTACAATTATGGTCAATGGATAGTGATTATTAAAAGTATGCTAATCAAGTATAATCATTTTATCCCAATTTCATTTCATATAGTAAATTTTAATCTCTAAGCTTCACATCACTTTTTCTCAATTTCAGTTTGAATTACTCATTATTTGGTAAAATTACAATTAATCATTCTCAGATTATAATATAATAATACATTTGACAAAGTTTTTTGCTGTATTTCTTTTTCATTTTTTTCGTTTTCATTTCATAAATTTATTAGCTAAATGTTAAAAAATGTGATATACATTGAATAAAAATATAAAATAAAACGAAGATTTTTCTTCATTTTACGGAAAACTGAAAAAAAAATCGAAACAAAATTTATTACACTGACTTCAGAACACAATAAAATGTAATAACTTAGTCTGTAATAAAAGTTTCTGTTTTTTTTAAATTTTGCAACATATTTTAAGATTGAATGGTGATAGATGAAAATCTGACTTTATTTGAAAGCTTTTTACTTATTCTTTTTTTTAGGAAGAAACTTTTAATTAATTTGTTAGTTACTGTAATTAACTACAAACACTAATTAGTTTTCTATTGTTTTGTTCACACTGTACTAAGAAATTAATTGAAGTGTTGAATAATGTAAGAAATATTTTGATATTTCAACAATGACATATTTTATTACAACATTTGCACAAAAATTCCTTTCATTATTGCTACTTCAGTTTTTTCTTATTTTTTCTTTTTTGTTACAATTTATTAAAATAATTGATTAAATATATTAGAATGGAAAAAGTAATTTCTAAATAATTTTAGAGGAAATTTATTTATTAACTATGCTAACATGTTACTATTACTACTTTTTTATTTGCCCAATTTTTATCACCTATTTCAATTATTTAATGCTCTTAGTTTTTAATTCTGAGGAAAACAAAGTATAATTGATTGCTTATGAATGCAAAATATGTTTCCTTAATGAATTTTTTAAAATTTGTTTCGCCCTTTTCCTTTGTGCGATCTTTAAAGCATTAATCAATATTTACCAAACTTTACTTATTGGGTTTTTAATTGATATATCCTACATTTATTTTTGTCAATTAAAATATGTATTACAGCATGCAAATTGTCATTGATTGAAAAAAATATGTTCCATCAAATCATAATTTCAATATTTTTGGACAGACAGAGAGAAGGACTAAGATTTCTTTTTTAAATCATTTTTTTTAAATAATTAATTTCTACTCATTCTATTAATTTCATTCATTCTGAACTATATTCAATTGCAAAAGAAGAAATTTAAAATCAAATCAATAACTCAATTTTCAACCACTGAACCCATCAACAATTTATTTTTATCCATTGAATTAATAAAAAGTTCATTTGCAATCACCGATTCAATTCATAAGTCACGTGGAATAAGTAAATAATGGAATAATATAATGTAAATTTATTGTATTTAATAAATTTTAAAGAAATGATAGTGGCGAAAACGATATATTCCATTAAACGGTTATACGGTTGATATGTCGTATAAGAAACGAATTGACATATCAGGAAACCGTTTCAGGAAAATTAATATACAATGATATTTATAATCTATCATAGTGATTTAGGAATAGACACTTTCCAGATGATATTTAATTTATTTTCTATTGGTCCCTTTCCTTTTTTTCATTGTCGTTTTTTGTTTATTTAATTAAGTGTTTTTAATTTTTAATTAAATATTATGAAAATTTACAATTAATAAAAAGTATAAAAATGCATTAACTTGTCACTTGTTTAGTTTACTTATCATCAAATTATCATTTATGTCACATCTAATTTAAAATTGCAAATATTTATTTATTTCAACAATATATTCAATATATAATTGCAGCAGATATATTTTGAATTTATTTAAAATATTATTTAAAGTTTCAAAATTATATAAATAATTTGTCACTAATATTGCACAAAAGTAAACATTACAAGCTGTTCGAGTGTTGCTAAAGTTTACACATGTGCGCACGAGTTATATCATCAATGTGAGAGATAATTGCAAAATAAAATGGAGTGAATAATACTGGAGAAATTGGAGCAGAGGTAAGTAATTGTAAATAATTACTTATGTTTACAAATATCTCAAAATACAAATTTACATATGACAAAATATTTGAGTGACAAAATGTCACGACATTCAATCATTACAATGGTATTTTAATTATTATAATCTGTAATCTTTACCAATAAATTATGTTTAACTTTTAATATTAAACGATAATTTTCATTCTACTTAGAAATTTAATAATTAATTTCTCGCATGTAATATACTTTAATTCTTTTACTTTAATCTGTTCGTACACAAATGTCAAATGTTCAAATGCAATATTTAAAATAATTAAGCTAGGTGAAAGTTTAGCTAAAATGATAGATAATTGATAATTAATATAAAATCCTAATCCCATTAGGATTTATTTGCAAGTATTTCATTTAATATTGATGTATTTGATTTCGAAATATTTTAAAACATTAAATTTTTTTTATTTGTGTTGCTTTCATAAATAATTCAACAAATATTATATTTGTTATTTTTTCCCATCTTTTTAATTTTTATTATTTCCTCAACAATAACAACAACAACAACAATAATAATATCAGCAAGAGCGACAACAACAACAATAATAATAATGTTTTTTTATTATTTAATCGTTTTTTAGCGACAAAAATTTTTCTTGTATACGTTTATTTGCTTAAACAGAATATCATCATTCATTCAATTGCAATTCGTTTTTTTTCTGACTGCACAATTTCGATTTTTTTCCTATTTTTCCTTTTCTATTTAGTTCCTGCTTATATAATCCTTTCCTCACATTCGGTGTGTTGTGAAGTGTCTCTCTGTGTGTATTTTTAGTTTATTAGTAATAGCCTGTTGTTGATAAAAAAAATGTTTTATTTACGAGTAAAAAAAATCGAAAATATTTCTAATTCCTATTAACTTAGTAAATTAGGGAAAAAATTGAAAAAGTTTTGATTTTTTTTAAATTTCAATATAACCATCGATTGAATCGATTAAAAACACTTATTGAATAAGTTATTTTTTAATTTAATTTTAATTTTTATTAATATCATTTTCATTTCGACCGATAGTTTCAATTTTTTTTCTCCCTTTCTTACAATATTATTAAAATTAATAAGGCTAATCGATCTATCCATTAATTTATTTTTTGAAAAATATACCAATTCTGAGATAAAGGATAATTTTTTAATGTTATTAATTGTTCACAAATTATTGCCTGAAATATTATATTCAAAAAAAATCCATCAATAAAATAAATTGAAATATGTAGCATACTTTCGTGGATAAAATAATTTGCGCAAATAAAATACTCATTAGATATTTATTTTTGAAGTTAGTAAGTAAAATTAGTTATATTTCATTTCTTTGTGAAATTAAAGCGACACTAGAGGAAATAAGAATAATTATAGTAATTCATTTTCATACATATATACTTTTAAGCAATAAATGTTAAATTTGAATTATTCAAAATATAAATACTAACGCAATGACACATATAATTGCAATTATTCCACTTCAAACAATTTCTATTAAATTTATAATTAATCCTGAAATCCACTGTTTTCGTTCCAAAATAATTGCAAACAGCAAAAAAAGCAAACTTCAATTCATATCATTTCTGTGTTATTGAAATATTTGATTGATAAGTTAGCTTAGTTAGTATCAGCTGATTCATCAACATTTTGAGCTGTTGCAAAAATGAAATCAAAAACGATAAAATGAAAAGCAAGAAAAAAATTTTTTGTTTATTTTGCTATCATTGCTTTATTTATTAATGTTTCATTGATCAAAAAATTTTTCGATATCAGTATTTTAGAAAGATACTAAAAAGATTAGTGTTATATGATAGCTTATTGTATCTTTGCTTATCTTCTTGTAATGTTTCAATATTCTATTTTTTTTCTTATGAAAAAACTTTTTATGCATATTTCTTATTAGTGCACAAAAAGGAAAAAAAAATTTNAGTATTTTAGAAAGATACTAAAAAGATTAGTGTTATATGATAGCTTATTGTATCTTTGCTTATCTTCTTGTAATGTTTCAATATTCTATTTTTTTTCTTATGAAAAAACTTTTTATGCATATTTCTTATTAGTGCACAAAAAGGAAAAAAAAATTTTCCCGTTCTTTGGTAAATTTTAACAAGAAAAAAACTTTTTTCACCAACAAAAATATTGTTGTTTTATTGATATATTTCATTAATCATTTATCTGTCCTTATTAACAGTGTAATTATCTCATAAACATTTAATTTTCTTCCTTTTTTCTCATGTTCATAAAAAAGATGAAAGATTTTAGCAAATTATTGTAAATAAATTAAATAAAGGAAAAAAAAGAAAATACGACATTTGTGTTACCTCTTTCAGTATCTTTATCATTTCTATTTTATTATTTATTATTATTATTGTTATCATTACTGTTATTATTATTTTTAAATATTTAATTACAGTGCTATGAATGGTTGGGGAAAATTTATTTTCAAACGTATGTAAAAGATATGTATGTAAAAGATCACTTATTTTTATTGAAGAAAGTGAATTATTGCATGTCATATCTAAACTTTCTTTTAAAAAATAAAGTTTTCGTCAAATACTAGTAAGAGGTAGAAAATTTTTGCTTTTTGATTTGTTGCTTTTTTTGCTGTTTTAAATTATTTATAAACCTATAACTAAAAGGAAAATTTAGTGTTTTGGATTGAAAAAGAATTATTTATCAATTTTTTCTTAGCATTTGGCTAAAGCATTCTTTTCATTTTTAATAAAAACTTTTAGCTAAAGTATTCATCATTTTTTTTTTTTCTTGAACTAATTGAAAAGTAGGAAAAAATTTACTTTGTAGAAGAAAATTTGATCAATAAGTCAAAGATCAACCAAAGCGATAAACTGGAATGATCATTTATTTTCGATTTCTGAATTTTGTTTAGCTAAAAAAAAAATAAGTTTCAGGAATTTAACCCGCAATTTATGAATTTTGAAATTGCGCTTTTTTTTTTGAATCTTCAAGAAATAGTGCACAGTTGTTTTGCTTATCTGAAAAAGTAAGTTTAACAAATAATTCCTGAAAATCTGATCATTCTTTCTTACTCATTTATTTACACCCTTCTTATTTGGTAAATCCCTTACTTAGTTACTCTTACAAGCCAATCAATAATGCTATATTGCATTATTCTATTACTCATTTACTTTAAGACTATTATAACTTTATTATATTACTATATTCAAATTTAAAAAACAGGAAGCAAAACCTTTTTCATTTTATTTCAATAAAAGTTTTAAATTTGATTGCTAAAAATTGAGAAAAACTCGTTTTGATCAAATTAAAAGAAAGAGAAAATTACACGATTTTTCTACTTTTTTTTTATTACAACCAAATTTTCTGTTAAAATTTTTTTTTCGTCGGTTGGAAACTTTCCACAGAGTTTCTTTTCAACTTTTTTTTAAGTTATGGGAAATAGAATACCGGATTATGAGCATTTGAGACGATCATTTATCAAATGCTTTTTCCTGTGCTTTGGGCAAAATTATTTCTATGTGTTTCATTGCTCGTGCACTGTTATCTCGCGCTGTTATTTTATTTTTGTACTTAGTTAATGAGTAATTCAGTTTTGATTAATCATTAAACTCTTGCTGTCATCTCATTTCTTCCCACTGCTATTATCATTGTTATTATTATTTCTATTATTATTATCATTGTTGTCATTACTAATATTTTATTATTATTACTATTATTGCTATTATTATTATTGTTATTGTTATTATTAATATTGTTCATTAATATTAACATCATTTTTTGTCTTTAAAAGATTATTCAGAAATTTTTACTAAGATTTGCGATGTACTTATCGATCCCATAATGTATCATATTTATTCAGTGAGCTTTGAATGTAAAATGTCCTAACATTAATACATTACAATCGGTACTAAACATAGTTGAAGCTTTTTTCGTTCATTTCTGTCTTTTTTTTTCTTCTCATTCATTTTAATTTAATATTGCCGCCGAAATTCGTTCAAATTTCATACTTTTTTTAGCTTTTACACATTTTTTTACATATTTTAATTTTTTTTAAAACAATTTTACACAATTTTAAAATGAATGATTTAAATCAACAAAATTCTACCAGAAATGAGGCAACTTTACGGCATGAAAAGTTGTCAATTTTAGTGCTAACAATGACCATTCGAACTTTTTTAAGACAAGGTAAAAAAAATTTTTAAATCAGTCAAACTTTTCTTTATCGTAAAGTTGCTCACTGTATGATGATTTCCTCATCATTTAATCACTCATTTCGAATCAGTTGAAAAAATCAATCAATTAAAAAATTAAAAATTACCGAAGGGAAAACCAGTTGTGTTAGTATGAGAAATGAAGCAATTAAATTGTGAATATCACAAATAAATGCTGAAAATATTGTCATAGCAAAATTCTATTCTGTCATTTTAAATTTTTGTTAGAAATTAGATGGCTATAAATGAAAGGAAAACTCCTGATGCAAAAAAGCAATAAACGTGTTTTAGCTTATTTTTAGCAGCTTTATTTACAATATATCTCTTATTAAAATTTCAATTAATTCAATTTAAGCGGTAAATTTTTGAATACTTCATTGTCATATGATCTATTCAATTAAATTGAATTAATTTAATGATAAAAAAGTGCAAAATCTATAAATGAATTTGATTACATTTTTTCTTTAATTTTTAAGTAAAAATTTTAAGGAGATGAATAGTACAAAAAAAAACAAAATGTATGTATCAGTTAAATGTTGCATTTTCTTTTTTTAAAATTAATTTAGCTTTAGAATACTAATTTTTTCTTTTTTGTAATTGTTAACTTTATAATTAATCACCCCCAATATTTACAAATATGTTTTAATCTTCATGAAAAATTTATAAAAAGATTTAATTTTAATTGAATTTAAAAAAATTTTTTATTTTTCAGAATGATTTTATTATTGAATATATTATTAGCATTTCTGGTCAATTTTTTTGACAAATTTGCATCTAGCGAATTTGCGTTCATGGGACGAGAACCAACTGCAATTAATCCAACTTTATATGATTCGAAAACTGATTCAATCATACAACTTGATGATATGACCTTCAATGACACAGTCTTTTGTCAACATTCATCATTATCATTATCACTATCATCAGCTGGTTATGATAATATTTGCACTGCTTATGTTGTAGAAGTAAATTTTGCAGTTCGATAAAAAAAAAAAATGAAATTATTCGTTGATTAGATTTTTGAAAGAAAAAACATTTTTTGATGCAAATTTAGTTTTAATAATGCTATTATTAAGTTATTATATACACTGCATTAGCATTTATTCATTTAAATTTGCAATTGTTATTTATGCAAATTGATGTGATAATTTATATTAAATTCTACAAAATACACAATAATCAAACAAATATTTCAATAAGGTTGGCATAAGTTTTCTGCCAAAAAAGTTGAAATTTTTTACTCAATTTGCAAATGCAAAAAATAAATTTCGACACTATAATTAATTGAAACCAAAATGCTAAAAATTATGGTGTGGCGTATTAAAATTAAAGATTTCTACACAAAAATTATGAAATAGAAAAAAAATTTAGTTTATATCACCATAATTATTTGACAAAATAATAATAGCGGATGCTATTTTATCATTTTTTATTTAATTAATTCAACTGATTTGATTTGTTTGTTTGTAATTCGAAATAGCCTAAAAAAGCATAGCTGATTTGAATTTAATTTTAAGAAAAATTAAATCTTATTCAAAAAAGATTAAATTTTCTTATAAACTAAACTAAATTTTTAAATTGAATTTTTTCTATGAACTTGAAATAATAGATATTAAGAAAAATAAAGCATAACAAAAAAGAAAACGGGCATTATTTGTAATTTACGTAAATTTGATTTAATAAAATGTCATTCTTTTCTTGTAATTTGTTAAAAAAATTCCAAAATTTAAAGCATAAAAGTAAATCTTTAAAAAAAAAAAAAAACGGAGAGACAAAAATAAACTCAGTAATTTTTCAGTTTTACTTAGATTGGTGCGGACATTGTCGTACATATGCGCGAACGTATAAATCATTAGCTCGTGATATTCATGGATGGAATAAAATGGTTCAATTAGCTGTGGTAAATTGCGCTGATCCACTTAACGAAATTACTTGTCAAACAAATAGTGCCTTATTTTTCCCATATATTAAGGTTATCATTTCTTTTTTCTAACACTGATAATGCATTATATAGTTACGTTTCCTCGTATTTGCGTTAAATACATTCTTTAAAAGCAATGAACTCAAAAAGAAATGAATCGTTCCATTTTACATTATTTTTTATGTTATAGTGAAATTATATTTCAATTTAAAATTACAATTTATTTGTTACAGTACTTTCCACAAAATTCAAGCAATCCAAACAATGCGATACCAATTGAAACGTTACAATCAGTCCGTGGAATGCGTGATTTAATCACTGAAATGATTTTACTCGATTACAGCGTAAATCGACCATCCAACTGGCCAAATTTTGATTTTTTAAGAAAGTATAAACGTGTTGTTATCATTTATTTTTGAGTAATCACAAAAAATAATACGATTATGTTTTCACGTATTTACGTTTAATACCATTTCTACTGTTATGTTTCATATTTACGTCTAATACTATTTTTTTTCTCTGTAAATTTTATTCATTTTTCTTAATATTAATTTAAATAAAACAAAGTGAAAAAAAATCTTTTATTCATAATTTTTAAATAAAACATTTTGTTTTAGCTTTGAAAAATATAATGAATTGTGGAGTGATTTGGATAAGTCAGTGCAACTGCTGGTAATTGTTTTTGAAGAAAAAGTAGAATCACTTACTGGTGCACAGGTAAGTGTAACTTTTGAAGATTTCATTCTACTAAAGTAATGTTGTTTGTTGATAAATAGAAATAATTTAAAATGAAACAAGAAAAAAACACATTTCAAAAAAAGTAATATTACTATTTTTGAAATAAGAATATCTTTTTAAAGGATTAAATTCAAAAATTAAATATTTCTGCAAAAAAAAAAAAAAATAAAAAATAAAGAGATGTAAAGTTAATTTAATCGATTGCATTCAATGATAATTGAACATAAAATGCGACCATTTTAATTAGTAACAAAATATCGGAAAGCAATATTTGTAGTAAGAAATTAAGTTATCATAGATGCTTTAAATTATATAATTATTTCATAAACACAAAAATTTTCATTTTCGAATTTTATTTTTGCTAATAATTTTTACCAGTAATTTTTTTTCTGAAACGTTTTTCATTGTTTCTTTAGTTACGTTTTATTTTATTTTAATTAAATTTTTATTAATTTAATCAAATTTTTACTAATTCAGTTAATACTTGATATGATTAAATACAACAATCGTTTGACAGTACGACGATGTTTAAAAAATCATTCACTTGTTGATGCCTTATATATTAAAAATTTTCCATCAATGGCAATTTTTAAACGTGAACAAATGAAACCATTGTTTGTCGCTGAGTGGGTTTTTATTTATTTAATTTTTAAATTTTTTCTGAAGATTTCTTTTTGAAATTTAATCATTAGCTTAATTTTTTCCAAGTAACTAATAATCAATTAAGAGTGGTTTATTTACAAACTTTAAAGTTTTATAATTTTAATAAAATAATATGAAAAAATTTTTGGTTTTTTTCTTACAATTTATATTGTATTGTAAAAATTGTAAAAAAAAACTCATATTATAAGAAAAATTTTTGTGAAAAAAATATGCGTTCATCAATTTTTTAATTATTCTCAAGTAAAAAGCAAAAAAAAGAACTTTATACTTTCCAAGTTATTCTTAATTCTTTTTTTTTTTTTTGAAAGTAAAAAAACAAAATAAAACGGTTGAAAAGTTAACAGAAATAAAAAATAAAGCTTTTGAATAGCTTTTAAAAAAAAGTTGTGCATTCCCACTTTTTTTGCTTCTCTTTTTAAGTCACAAAATTCTTATTAATTCAGCAATAATTTTAAAAATTGATCAAATAAAATTAATTTATTTTCACAATTTTAGATTGCGACGATTATTTTTCAATGAATTGGAAAGTTTTCTGATCAATGAAGAGAGCAAAAATGAAATAATACAAAATGTTGTGCAAAATCAATCACTATGCGAGAAAGATATTGTAAAGTAAATTTTTAAAATATCAAAAAAAAATTTTTCGAGAACTTTTTTTTTTTAGAAAATAACGAAATTATTGTTGAAATAATTTTTTACATTATTTTTATATTATTAATTAATGCAGATATCGTCAAAGATATTTCGTATCTGAAGCAGATATGTTGAAAGCTATGCGATATGCGTTATTTGATGAAGTAACACGGAGTGGTAAATACCTCACCGGCAATAATCTAACAGCCATTCGTGATTTCTACGATGTACTTGCTAAGGTCACTCTAACTTATCATCATTTACCATCAGAGTAATTAAGTAATGATAATTATAATTTAGCAACAAAAACTTACAAAGTATTCTTTAAGTATATATAAATAGAGAGAGGATATATATTTATTTCTCTTCTCATAAATTTTTTTTAATTCCATTTTCTTTCCTTTTGAAAAAAAAGTGAACAAATAAATTAATTAGTTGAAAATTGAATTGTTTCACAAGTGTTGTGATTGTATTTATTTAGTTTTTTCTTTTTTCTTGAAAGTATTTCTTAATTTGTGTTGATTACTGAAATGTTTAAATATTTATAAATTAATTTTTAAACTTCACTGCAAATTTCATTTTGTACAACAATTTTGCCGCAGTTACTGGTATCTTCAAAAAAAAAAAAAAAAGGCGTTGTTTACCTTTTTTCATGAAAAATTTTTTAAAAGAAAATAATTAAATTAGAAATGTATTAATAAATGCTATTTCAGAATTTTCCAACCAAAACAATTTATTATAATATTACTGACGAAAATAAGGTAAATTGTTGATATAAACATAAATTTACAGTAAATGGAAAATTTGCTTTAATTTATCTTGGAAAATTTTTATAATTTCTGTTGAATAAATCCGTTTTAAATGATTGATTCAATGCGAAACAATTTTTCTCCAATTTTAAATTTATTTGTGTAATTTACTCCATTATTACAGCAATTATCGAAAAGCAAACGAGCAGTTCATTTGTTCGAGAAAATGCGCAATTATTTAGATCAAAAGGGAATGAAAGATGTGATTCCAATTAAGGAATATAAGAAAAAATTCATTAATTTAGAAGTAAGATTTATTCGTTTTTCATTTATTATTCTCTTATATATATAATTTTTTTATAGAACTTGAAATTTAAATTTAAAAAAAAGAACGAAATTAAAACGAGAAATGAAAGTGCTGTCATTTTGCCATTTTTGATTGCATTTTACATTCAAGAATTTAAAAATTAAATTAGAGATTTTTGAAATATTTGATAATAAAAAAATATATTTTGTATAAATATGGTTGTTATTTGATTATTGATGATAAAATTTTCTATGAGAATTAAGCATTATTAGTGAAATATTTTTCAGGCAGAGAATAATGATCCTTTTCCTGTAGAAATCGATTGGGAACATTGCGCTGGTTCAAGTCCAAAATTCCGAGGCTATTCTTGTGGTTTATGGACAACATTTCATGCACTTACTGTTCAAGCTTATAAAAATGGTTTAAATGGTCAGAAATACTAATTATTTGTTTGCTTGGCTTTTTTTGTCTATATTATACATATGATTAAATAAATGCTAGAGGTCAAAGGTTACATTATTAGGAATTATATAATGTATTCAATTCGACACATTAATACATCTAAGAATAATGCCTTTAGATTCGAAATTTGTTCCAATAACTCCACTGGTAGCAATTCGAAATTGGGTAAACAATTTTTTCGGTTGTCAACATTGTCGTGAACATTTTCTTCGAATGACAACTCAAACATTTCGCATGGAAAGTCAAGTTAGTTCTTTTTGTAAATATTACCGTTTGCAATAATGAAAATAGAAATGATTGCGATAGTATTTTAGAATATCGATAAAATAGCAAATTTAAATGCGAAAGAATTTCAAATGTTAATATTCATAGAACGAAAGCTAGATTGGGGAAAGAAATAAATCTCTTTTTGAGATGAATGAAATGAATGATCATTTTATGCAGTAATTTAATTCAGTAATAAAAAAGATAACAGAGTTAATAACAATGTAAGAAATAAATTGAATTAAACATAGAGTTTTAAAATATCCATGAAATGAATTTAGATTGGCGAGATTTTCAAAATCTTAGCATTCATAGAAACAAACTAGATCTTTTGTGTTGTTATTTAAATTCATGCTAAATTTCATGTAAAAATTATGGAATGTACTCAATACAATTTATGTATTTATAAATAATATAATTTATAACTCAGTATAATTATTCAATTTAATATATTAATGCATCTAGAAACGATACATTTTCTACATTACTGCTAAATTATTATTATTATTGAATTATTATTATTATTATTATTATCATTATTATTATTATTATATTACATTTTTTATATTAAATTATTATTATATTAAATTACTATTATTACATTATTGCATTAATATAATAAAAAATTGTTATATTACTATTAAAGTATGCACAATTTACATCTTAAAAAAATAAAACTAAAATTCATTTAATTAAGGATATACAGAAAGCAAATAAGTATAAGTTAATAATTTCGAAAAATTTGCGCATTTTATCAGTAAAATTTGTTCATTTCAATTACAAAATTTATTAACAAATATTGTCATTTAAAAAGCAGAAATCAAACCAGTATATCATTTTTTTAAAGAAAACAAAATAATCAATAAATAAAAATAATAATAATAATAGTAATAATAATAATGAAAATAATAATAATGGCAATAATAATGATAATAATAATTATTATTATAGTAATAATAGTAATAACAATGATAGAATAATAATAATAGAAATAATAATAACAATAATAATAGTAATAATAATAATAATAATAATAATAACGATAACCATAGTAATAGTGGTAATATTGTTATGTGCAAACATTCTTAGGTGCATCAACCGGAAGATACATTCATGTATTTGTGGCAAGTACACAATATCGTTAATGCTCGTCTTCGCGGTCAGGATACGGAAGACCCGGAATTTCCAAAACGACAATTTCCACCTGATTTTTTATGCAGTACCTGTCGGCACGAGGGATATTTCAACAATGAACAAGTGAAAGATTTTTTGCTTATTTACTACAATGCTATTAGGCCTTTTTTAGGTCGTAAATAATTGTGACCTGATTTGATGTGTTTTTTTAATTTTTTGTTATAAATTTAATTTAATAAATATTTGCAAATCTTCTGTATATAAATATGCGTACTTATTTATTTATTTGCTTGTTTACTTACTTGTTTAATTACTATAAATTTTTATCTTTTTTTTTGCTTCATTTATTTTTTGAGGAAAAACTTTAAATTTAATTTAATACAGAAATGCGAAACAATGTTTCATTTACTAATTATGATATTCAGCAATATTCTTTTTCTCATCTCTTTCGACCTAAATAATTTATTTTGATTTAATAATACGAGACATCTTAATTTGATAAAATGACAATCAGTTATTAATAAAATGATAAAATATGATGTGAAACATTTCTTTTTTCAGTCTAAAAATCAGTACTGTAATGTGTTTTTGAAGCGTATTCCTTCTATTTTATTACTTTTCATTCCAAATTTTTGTTAAATTTTTTTTTTTTTTTTGCTAATATTAGTTGAAAATGCAAATAAAAATTGTGTAAAATTGAATTATAAATATTAATTAAAATTGTGTAAATTTTCACTTTTTCATATTTCCAACACTGTTGTTATGTAAATTTAATCACATATTGCTACATCATAAAGGATATTATTTGTCACGAATGAGAATTATTAATTAATCATTTCTGATTAATGAATAAACTAAAAATGCGAAATAAGTAACTATCATTAATTTTTTTCTTCCCCCCTCGGTTTTTTTTTTTTTTTTATGAATTTTCTCACTTTGATTATTTCAACAAACATTTCAATAAAGCGCTGTGATGACCAAAGAGCTCCATTCATAAATTTCCGAATTTTGCTTTATCGAAAAAATTTTAATATGACTATCTTTTTTTTTTTAAATAGATTATTTGGAGACATAGATCTTCGTTTTAACTAATTGTTTTTTGGATAAACTGAAAAAGATTTAACTATTTTTTTTATTTTATAATGAAGAAATTTGAAACAGAGATATGCAGAATTTTCAGTATGTCATGTTCATGTTGAATTATTTCGATAATTCATGGATAAGTGAAGTTTTTACAAATTTCATAAAGATGAATTATAATTTATCGTCAACAAACATTTGAATCAAAATTTTTATTTACTTTAATATTCTTTTTTATTTCAAAATTTATTTGCTTCTTATTTTGCCTTCATTTATATTCCAACAATTTCTTTAGGAATATCAAACGATATATTTGTGATTTACACTAATTTAAGCGTATTTTCAATTTTTGTAGATATTTATTAAATAAATAAATGAATTTATAAAGATATAAACTCTTCGATAATCTTATTTCACTCTCTTTTTTCTTCCAGTATATCATTACAACGTATTCTTTTATAAATTTTATCATTCTTTGTCATCTCTCCCTATCATTTCTTATTTTTAATTCTTTTTTCTGTCCGAATATTCTCAGTGCAACAAATATCTAATTTAAAATTTCATTCTCAATTGAATTTCAAGATTAATATTTTGAAATATAAATGCCACTTGTTGTGCTACAATTAAGAATAACAAGTGGCATGGGTCTACGGTTGTTGCATAGCGCGCCACCAAAGATTCCTAAAATTCGGCTTTTTTCCGGTCTTTCAGGATTGAGTTTTCTTTCCCGGATGAGTTTTAATATTTTGAGCATTTAGGTGTCTATTATATCATCACTTACTTCCCGATATATTCATACAAAATCTGTGATTTGTACGTTGGGTGACATGTCATACATTTGTTCTTATGTTTAGCTAATACATTACGTGACGTTACGTGACACGTGTCTCGTACTGTTTCTTCTATTTGATGCGCATATATTTGTTATTTTTCATTTGTTAATTTGTGATGAATTCACTGAGCTTATTTAATTTTTTGTTGTTCTTAAATGTTCTGTGTTTGTTTTTGTGTTAATTTTTCAAGTTTTAGATTTCAACCAAAAAAAAAATTTGGTGGTATTACCAAGCGTTGTGCATAACATGTGATAGTCAGTTACCGTGTAAACGGCTAAACATCGTGAATGGACGAATGTGATAGAAAAGCACAGCTTGAAGAAATTCAATCTATCGAATCGATATATGGTGATTTAATTCATTTTGAATCATCTTCACAACTCAGTGTACGATTTAATGATGTACGATTGACTATTTGCCTTCCTAAACATTATCCAACAAGGTGAAATTTTATAACAATTCATATTGAACTACTATTTTAGTAGTAATTGAATTATGTGTCTAATTAGGTTAATTTAGGTCATTCAGTTCAGTCTTTTACCTTGACTTACATACTAGGTAGGTTGTGGCCGTTAAGTAATTCTCTATTTCAAAGACATGGAGGAATTTTTTGACCCAGTCACTTTCCTTTTCCGTCATCTACTGAGAGGTAAATTTATTGGATTAGATTTTTGCTCATATTAAAATTTGTGTTAGACTAAAAAGTCGGTTAACTTTTTTGGATGATCAATTCCTTCACGATAAATCCATGGATTGTACGCATTTAGATGACAAATAACTTTTGAACTTCAGTTCGCCACCATACTTCGAACTTAGCGGTCCATCATTAACAGAAAACCAGAAAGAAGAGGTCAAAAATTCGATGAATGAAATTTATGCAAAAAATGTGGGCCAACCGGTTTTGTATGAGTGGATCACATATCTGAATGATTATTTGGCTGATTTTGATAATAGTGTGAAGGAGAAATCAATTGATGAATATGAGTCTTCATCTCTTAGTGCAGCTGTCTCACCACCATCATTGCAACCGTGCATTCCAACCATAATCAGTGGTAATTCAATGGTTGATCGAAAAAGCACGTTTCAAGCGCATGTTGCACAAGTATTCTCCAAAAATGAAGTGAATTTTATATTCTTTTTCGATGCATATGTTCGATTTCTTGGATTTTCTGTACATTATTATAAACAGTTATTCTTAGTTCCTTCCAAAACGCTGAATTAGCTGTAATTGTTTCATTTCATCGATGAATTACGATTTGTAACTGTATGTTAATTTCATCTATCGACATATGTGACACTTTTTATATGTTTGATTGTTTTAAAATAATTTTCCAATGTATTTTCCAAATCTTTTTATTCGGCAGGTTGCACTTGTGCTGAATAAGTTGAAGGAAAACAACAAAATTGCTAGAGCAACACACAATATGTATGCATGGTTAATTGAAGAAAATGTAAGTGGCCGCTTAATAAAACAACACGACTGTGATGTAAGCTTTTTAATTTTGTCCTTTTTTCGGTTTGATTTTATCCACTTCTAGTTTTTTTTTCTTTTTTGATGTCCATCAATGGAAATGGAACATTTGGTGGAGTGAATGATTCTGAAAAATGTACAGCAAATTTAGGTATAATTATGCTATTTTAGGGAAATCATCTGCTTATCATCTTCATAAAGTATGCTGATTATTCCAATAGTTCGAGTATGTTTTTAGGATGATGGTGAGATCGGTGCGGGTGCCAAATTATTGAATTTACTGGAATTGATGAAAGCCAAAAATGTACTAGTGATCATTACTCGCTGGTACGGAGGTATACATCTCGGACCAGATCGATTTCGACATATTTGTAACTTGGCGCGTCAAATCTTGGTGGAGAATGGTTTTTCTGGTCGTACTTCTTAATCTTAAACTTCCCCTTTTATTATTTTACTTTTTAAATTGTGTAAAAACGAAAGCTGAAGAATCCTCGGAATGATGTATCTGAATCTCCGTTTTCTTTTCTTTTTTTTTATGACATAGATACATTTTACGACATAAATCATAAATTCCTGATGTTTATTTCACTTTTTCATAAGATGTGTGGAGAAGAACTTTCGAACTTCGCTGCATTTTGCTTAATATATGTTAGTAGAAGATTGTTTCCAAATATTCTTTCCATTATTTTTGAGTTTATTTAAATCGTAAAATTATATCAGGGAAATATTGACTGTGATAAATTTTGTGTTTATTTCTTGCTTAATTATGGTTTTATTTTATTTCCTAGATCTGGAGATTCATAAAATGCATTTCTGAATTTCAGAATAAAGGAACTCGGAGAAGAAGCTTTGTTAGCAAGTTCTTAAATATATTCCACTTTTGTTAATAATGATAACATAAGGTTTAAATAAGATAACGGATGGGATTGATCTCGTTCTTTTACATCTGTCTTTTTCTTTGGTTCGTATTTATTGTTTGCCACTTTAGCGTTCATTCATTTCAAATTTTATATAAATCCAGTTCCTTTACTAGTTTCTGAGAAAAAGTGCGTTTCTACTCATCTCTTCTTAATGTTTTAATAGAAATATAATTTATCATGCACGTGATTTACATGTATCTTGAAATTATCGTTGTTAATTGCATGTTGTTTCTTTTAACGAATTGTGTTGGAATGTTAAACTACCTTATGTGATGCTTTATCTTAAATACATAGCTTTTTAACATATCTTGGACATTCTTATTTTAAACGGAGTAAAAATCTCGAGTGCTAATTCATTAGAAAAGTTCGTTAGAAAGTTGAAACTCGTAGTGTGACACTTGAGACTATCAGTGCCAATTCATAGGGAAATTTTAATTATTGCTTTTAGTTTTATTAATTAATATTTTGATTATAATTAGCGGAGTCCAAGATTTGTTGAGTATTAAACTGTGTTCAAATAATTTAATGAAGGGCACACTTCCCAAGTTAATTCTGTTTAAAGAATTGGAATAGCACTTATATTCCAGAATTTTAGAAAATCTTTACGTCGTCATAAATTAGGAGACCTCGTAGTGTGATATTTCACCTCAAAATCTAGATCAGATATATGCAGTAAACGTAGTGTTTTATTTCATACTGTTGGTAGGCGATTTTGTCTTTTTTTTCTTAAATGAAAGCCAAATATTGTATACATTCTACGTAAGGGAAAACTATTTTATTATCAGTAATGCGTAATTGAAAGAGAAATTTGAATTTGTATCCGACATGATTTTTATTTATAGGTTTGTAAAGATTTCAAAGATGTATTGGTTTTTATTGGTTATTTCTATACTATTTGTATTTGATATTTCTAAGAGATATTGGTGATGGAATTATTTTGCAGTAGGACTAAGTCATGTTTTGTGCTGAAATTATTTCCAGTGGGACTATTTTTTAGAGTGGAATTATTATACGGTAGGAAAAAAGTTTGTGGATCTAGTTTTGAACATATATTTTTGCTGAGAAGGCGTGAGGCTTGTTTTGAGGCTATAATCTGAGAAATCGTTTTTTCTTTGTTTCTTGATTCTTGAAATATACATTTTCTGGTTTTGGATTTAATGTAGGACTATAATTGTAATGCATTTCAAAGTAATGAAGATAAAATGATTTGGCTGTGGGGTTGTTAGTTTGTTTGTTATATGCTAATAATTAATTTTCAGTAGAATAAAAGTGTGTTGCATTAGTGGGACGTGTGAAGGGAATGAAATGAAGTGTGATATCGTTGTATTTGATGAAATGTTTGTAATCAGCTAATACTTTTGTTTATCAAGGTGAATTTAATTTGGAATTCGATTAAATTCGTTTCCTTTTGTACTTTTACATTTAAATACACCTAAAGGATATTAAAAGATAATAAGCGATGTTGAAATATTATTATTTACTTGTTATTTACTTATTATTTGTTACTTGTTAGTATTATTATTATTGTTATTATTATTATTTATTATTATTACTACCATTAAATTATCAATCATTATTGTTATTAATCATTATTATTGTCAGTTATTAATTATTGGATACCACAAGACATTTGTTTAACTAAGAGTTGCAAGTTATGGAATAAAACGATGTAATTTTATCACTGAATGCTTTGAGTCATAGCGATGAGTCATTCGGGTGGGATTTTTCAGGAAATTTGATGATTTGGTGTCTTTGTGTATTTGAATGCTATGTCTGTTTGCCTTTTTGACGGTACACATTTGTTGTGATGACCCGGTTGGAGACAGTTCCGCTTTCTCAATAAATTGTCATTATCGCTGAGGCGCATCAGTGACTGCCAGTAATAGCTCGGTACAAACTTCGTTACTGATGATATTATTGATGATCGAAAATCTTAACCTTTCATATCGTATAATATCCTTAAGCTGAACTCATTCCTACTAGTGTTTATTATCTCCTATTGAAATAATTTAAATAATTTCATTATGAAACAGTTGTTTGTTGTCTTTCTTTTCTTTTTTTTTTTATTTTGATTAATATTGTAGCTATTATTTAGTTAGACTTGTAATTTGCTGTTTAAAATATGCTATTGCCTATTTCAATGGAAGATTTGGAATTATTCCCTAAAAACAAGCAATTAATAATACCTAAATTACCGATTGCACAATTTTCGCCAGATGAATTTGAACAGGTATAAAATGAAAGTTCTATCTTTAATCATTTAACATCTAAATAATTTGCTTAATATCTACCTTTAATTCATTAGAAGCAATATTTAATATCAAACAATTATTCTTCTTGCTAAATGGTTCACTGCTTTTTTTGGTGAGCAGAAGTATTCTTTTTTATAATGAATTCTCAATTATTATTATCATTCAAATTGTTTTTAAGGAAAGAAAATAGGCGAATTTAATCTAATAAGAAATGAAAGTTTGTTTGAATATAAAATTGAAAGGTTTATTTTTATTATATTTCATATTGAAATATTTAATTCTCTCAAATTTTAGATGCGTAATCAATTAGCAAAAATTTGGTGGTCACGTCTTATTATCGCTGCACGTGGTTACGTTGCAAATTATATTGAAGATAATGATGAGAAATTATTTCTTGCTGATGATGCATTTATTATTATTCATCGTTATCTTGTCGAATCAAACGTAACGGATGCTATACAACAGGTGTAATAACTTTTTTCAGTAAAATTGAAAAAGAGAAAAATTAAATTCTTGAAAAAGAAAGAAATTTTTTCTCAAGCAATCTTTGTTCTATGAAAACTTGTCAGTTAAAAAAATTCTAAATGGTTTTCTTTTTCTTTTAAGAAGTAAGAAAAAGAAATAAAGAAAAATAAAAAAAATTAAGATAATGTTTATAGGAAGTAATTAAAAAAAACGAAAAAGGAAGAGCGCAAATAAAATTGATACTGTACAAAGTACACACTGATAAATATAAAACTGAAACAAGTTAAACAACAATCAGAAATTAAAAAAAATCGAGAATACTCCTTTTGAAAAGAAAAAAAAACGGAAGATAGGAAAGTTTAATTTATTAGAATTAAATACGAAATAATATAAAAAAGAGTAGGAAGGAGAAAAAAAAGATACAATTTGTTATAGGTAATATGAATTATCAGTCAACCAATCAGTTAATTTATCTATCCTTATTTAAAGAATAAAATTAATTGAGCTTACAACTGGATTTTTTTTTTGTAATTGTTCCAATATTTTATTCAATAAGTAGCAAGTAGAGGTTATCATTGAAAAGGTAAAATTTAGGAGGGATCAAATTAGCTAATTCACTTTTCATCCATCGTATTCAGTATTATATACTATCAAATTATTTTAGTTAATTTAGTTAATTATCTTTTATTCAAACTGAACTGATAATTTATATAAATCTAAGCATTAATTCGACTGGAATTTTTGTCCAATTTAAACTTTTAAACCAATTTCAATTTGCCTAAACTATGAATTAAATTATCAATGCAATTAAAACAAATTTAAAATAAATGCAATTGGGATAAGCAAATAAAAGTTTCAAATTAATTGATTATAACATGTGAACAATTTTTATACATAAAAATGAAGTAAAATAAAATTTATTGAAGAAAAAACAAGTGGGAATTTTATTTTAAGTTATATGGAAATGATTCTTATTGAAATCATCAATAATTACTGTTAAGGATTTTTTCATCAGTAATTTAATATTTTTTTCATAATTTGAAAAAAGAAGTAAAACATTTAAAGCGATGACTAAGGATTATTTATTTTTTTCTGAATTTTTTTTCCTACCATTTCATCACTCAATTTTATCGTTAGAATTTTTTTAAGCAAAAAAAAAAAAAAAGGAAGACGAAAAAAAAACAGAGAAGATTCAATTGAGGGGGAAAAAGATCATTTTATTTACAAAGTAATCAACTTTGTTAAATATTTCTCTTCGTTGATGAATCAACAACGATTATTCACTAAATAAAGATAAACCAGTTCTTCATGATATTCTTACTATTTTTTTTTTTGTTATTTCAGAATTTTTCTTTTTTTAAAAAAACAAAATATATATTATCAATTATTGCATTGTTTGCGTAAGGTGTTACAAGAAAGTAAAACTTATTAAAAAGTTATAAATTCTGGATAAGAAATTAATTAAAGATCATAGAGTGTTTGAAATGAGAAAGTTCTCAAGAAATGATAAAAGGATTATTTCTAGTAGATTATATTCTATGTTTTGCTCAGAAATATAAAATATGTGAAATGAATTTACTTTGAAGAATAATTGAAAGGGAAACAAACGTGTGATTGCAATTTTTGTTATAAAAAAAAGTTTATTTTACTGAAATTTTAAATTGAACGTAAAATACCAATTATAAATTGCGAAAATTTATGGGTAAAAAATCAATTTTTTACTTCTTGTCTCTCTCTTCTTTGTAGGAGGAAAATGATAATAGCAATCGATTGCTTCTGTATACAACTTTCAGGATAGACCTAATTAATAATTCGATCATTCAACAGACTTTATCAAAATAATTTTAGGAAATCAATAATTTCAAATGATGTATCATTTATTTCGAATTAAAATATCTTTCATTTCAAGCGAAATTCTTCATGCATAAATCCCTTAATATATGCATTTCTTTCTTCTTTTAGTTTTTAATTGATCTGGAATTTATTGTTAATTATCCGAATGTAATTACAATTCTTAACGATCTCAGTAATGGCTTATCAAAGTATAATCCATTCATTGATCCTAAAAGTAACAATCATTTTGTCAGGTCAATATATTTTTGTTTTTTTTCCTTCAAATGTTCAAGAATTAATTAAATTTAAAGAAATTTTATTTTATTTGTTTCTTGCTTAATATTTTAATTATTTTCAGAACATTTATACATTTAATAATTTTTTTTTTCAGGATATATGGAGAACCGGATAGAGGAACATATCGTGTTGCAAATGCTCAAATTATTGCTCATACTATATTCATGCATATATTTTCGATATTACAACAACGATGGAAATTTTCAATAAAAAAACGTAAAAGTATCCGATTTCAAGAGGATCCGGAATGGCAACCTGATGATCGTGTTGTCCTTTTTCAACATTTTTTCAAAGGTTTATTATACAATTCCTACAATATCATTTGTAATGTATGAAAAATGTAGCCAATACTTTAAAGTTAAATTTTATTTATATAGTTATCACACATCAATAAATTATTAAGAAAATAATTTTTCATTAGTAATATCATAAGAAAAGATTAGAATAAAAAATGATATAACTTTTAAATTTTGAGTTAATCGTTGCATATTTCAACGTATGCCAGTTATGATTTTTTTTTTTAATGGAATGGATAAATATAAAAGCTGAATGTGAAGTTAGATGTAAATTAATAATAAACTCAAATATTGCCTCATTATAGTATTATATAATTATTATTTATAACATTAGAGAGTTATTATTTATAACATTAGAGATATTTTAATGAAATATTAATTAAATATAAAGGGTTTAATATTAATTCAATTTTCTTCCTAATATATTCTTCGATTTTTCTTTTTCCTTCATTTTATCAAGGACAACAATTTTATTTTGTGATAATTTTTAGCAGTGATGTTTCCTAGAATGATCGTGTCATATTGATGGTAACATTTTCTCTCATTACATATCACATCTAATAGTGCTTTTATTGAAATGAAATTAGAAAAAAAAGCCTTTGACTTAGTCTTATTTATAGCTCTTTTGCTAAAATTAATTTTAAAAGAAAGGAAAATAAAAAAGGAAGGAATCATTGACCTAATCTTTATTTCCGACAGTGTTTTTGTTAAAATTAATTAAACAAAACGGATCAGAATTTACAGTATACGATCAATTTGTAACATTAATTTGATAAACACTTTAATTTTAATGAATGGCCCAATTAAATTTAGGTATAAATTTAATTAATTCTTTATTTTAGTGAAATTACATTTTTAAAAGGAGTAAAGAAATGAGCAGTAGATAGAAGGCGAAAGAAACTTTATTTACAATTTAATTTAATGCCAGGCTTGCTTAACTCATTTTTATATACATTTGGTAAAATCTGGGCTACTAATAGTAATACGAGATTAGAAATGACTGGATACCGAGATTTTAGAAGCGCCAAAAAAATCAAATGGATAATGTTTATTTTTTTGCCTATCTAAGCTAATCTTACTGAATTAGCTTAAATAGGATGACTAAATTGCTTAACTTAATAAAATAAATTATTGAATTGCAAGGACTTTAGATTAATTGGTAATATGTATCATTAATGGATGAACTGCACCGATAATTTAGGCAATGTTGAAAACATCAATAGTCAAATAGCGCTTGAGACTATTTTGTAAGAATAAAGCTTTTACAAAACTTTTGGTTTCTTTTAGTTTTTGTTAATATAAAAAAAAAAGAAAGAAATTTTAATCTTTTTTTCTAACTTCAAAAATACTTACTTATTTTTAGGAAATCGAACATGGGTAATGACTGATTTTGATCGACATATTATTAATGTGTGGCGTCCAAAAGGATCAATTGTAATCTTTGGTGATCGTTTCATTAAGGATAAACAACGATTTGGATATTCATTATGCTTTTATTGTGGTATGTTGGAACAACAAATTGGTCAATTTAGTTGTCATCGACAACGACGATACTGCTCTCAAAAGTGTTTCTATGCTGCACTTGCTGAAGATAACAATATAGAACGAATTTGAGGATAGATTGAAAGGAGTTTGAGAATGAATTGAAGTGAATTTGAATGTGAATCGAAAAATTTTCATATAGATCGAATTATTAGATCTAGTGCTTATTGCGTACTTATAATACTTATTGTATATTTGCATATATCTATATTGTTCTAACACTATAATATTTTATGACTATTTTGCATATTGACTTATGTATTTACTGAAATTGATTGATGTTTAATAACATTAAAGTAAGCATGTATAAAATTAAAAAAAAGATCCTCACTAATACATTATTAATTACAAACAACTGTAATACAATATATTGTACAATATTTTTCCTCCTTATTTTATATTTCAAATATTATGTGATTTTTTTTTTCACTAATTCATTTTTACCTAAATATTTGTATATTACAAATGCATAATATATTCATATGAATTTCGAATATTATATTCTGTAAATATCAATATGATTTAGTAAATTAAACTGTTAATCATTCATTTGAAAAATTTACATTAATAGAAAAAAAGTCATTAACAGAAGATAAAATGAAATAATTCATTAACTCATGAAAAGAATTTGATATTTCAATTTGGAAATTTTAATTTTGGATATTTCAAGCTGAAAAACATAATCTTTGTAAATTAGACTGTTATCTTTTCGTAAATTTAAAAAACAAATTTTATAAATCACACCAACAATTGGGAGGGGAAGTGCGACTAGGTCCGTCTGGCCGAGCGGTCTAAGGCGTTGCGTTCAGGTCGCAATCTACTTCGGTAGGCGCAGGTTCGAATCCTGCGGCGGACAAGGTTGGTTGTGCAATTTCTGATTTTGTTTACAAAAGAAATTTCCCTCTCTTTTTTTGCACAATATTTGCTGTGCACTTTTCAGAGAGAATGTGTGATAGATTTTATATAAGGTTTAAAATACACATTAGAAATAATAAATATTCAACAGAATTTAATCAACGGGATGGGAAAATATTGAAATTTAAAGATTTTTTTAATAAAATTTTAACATTTAATAAAAAAATTATCACTCAAAATTTCTCATTTATATTATGAGAACATATATTTAACATTCAATGAAAACGAATGGAAAAAAAACATTTAATATTCAGAAAAAAGCAATTTTTTGGACAAAGTTTTATCATTCAAAAGAAGAACGAAAGCAAAATGCAAAAAGCAGCAATGCTAAAATGCCTTTTTTTCTGCATTAAATTTTAAATCTTTATTAAAACTTTCTTATTAAAAAAGGGAAAATTTTCCTTTTTCAAAAAAAGAATTATTTTCATTAAAATTTTATAGCAATGTAAGAGTAAAATGTACAGCAATGAAAAATGAATAATTCAATTTTATCCATTGCAAAATTTGAACCAATTTATTTCTTATCATATAGATTGTAATATAAATGAGAAACTTTTAGGTCATTTTGCTAATATAAATTTATTGCTTATATCTTTTGTTTTGTTTGGAATTTTTGATAATTTCATTATTTCTATCCTTCAAACTGATAAATTCAAAGAAAAAAAAGAAAAGAAAAAAAAAACTAATCACAAATATTGGTTTGTTCGATACTATCTTTTTACGGTGATTTTTTTAAAATACAAAATCATAATTATCTCGGAGAAAATTTTTCACTCAGCAAAATTCTTCCCACTAACTTTTTTTCAATTTGTCGTTAAATCGATAATATTAATGAAGAACTCCGGTTAATTCTTTGTCAAATTTTGACAATTTCTTATTGATTACTGAAAAGTAACTGAATATTAACTTCCGACTAAGCATTTCATAGGATGTGTTAATTGTAACGTTCGTTTTTGAAACCTTTCACATTTTCAATTTCACCTGCAGATAATTACAACTTGAGATGTTGATTTGCATATAGAGGTGTTAAATTAAAATTTTAAAGTTTGAAGAAGGCGCCTTCCCATTCCATCTTTTATTTTTGTTAGTGGTAGGAGGGTCGAAGTTGATTTGATTTGAGGTTATTAATATGATGTATGATGTAATAAGATGATTGTTGGATATCAGGAAAATTATGAAAGGGATTTTTTAATGATTATTTGAGAATGAGAAATAGATTATAATTGAAGTGAAAGCAGAGGTAATAACATTTTCTAAATGTAATAGTAATAATCAACCTGAAGAGTTCGAAAATTGCAGAATGATTGAACTTTTAGAAATTTACTTGTCGAGTTTTAATTAGACGACAAGATTTCAATTTTTGTTTTTTTGGGTAAATTACGATGTTAAAAAAAAGTTAATTTTTCAACGGTTTCTTATTTATTAATTTAAAATGCCTAGATATATACCATATTTTTATTGCCGTCGGATATAAATCTTATGCGATCACTTAATAACAATAACGTAAAATTGACAATGTGAATAAATATAGGTAGATAAACTTGTTCGTAAATGACGTAAATATTTTTCAGAGTATCAGGTTATATTTCTCCTTTCCTCATGTGCTGCAGTTGAGTCATTACAATGAATCGTCTGCAACGTGTATGCTTTTTTAGTTCTAATTTTCCTATCAATGCTGCAATTCTCGATTTTTTGAGTGAGCTGTAGTTCTAAGATCATTAAATCACTCCATCACTTAATGATCTTGTTCTATAAATGCCTGACAACGTAATTTAATTTAAGATACCAAAGGATCTGTTGTCTACCATCTAGTTTTCAAACTTTAGAAATGATTTCTAAAAAGATAAAATATATCATTTTGTTTTAGGAGTACGATGACCTAGAAGAAATCGGACGTGGTGGATTTGGAGTCGTTTATCGTGGTCGATGTATTGCCAAAGAGAAAGAATGGAGCGGGAAAAATGTCGCAATCAAAAAGGCAAGAAAAATCTTTTAGCTTTATCTAAAATGTGTAATGTTGTTATTATCTCTTCATTATATAGATAGTATTTCAGATTGATATCACAAAAGCAGCAACGTTTCGAGTCGAATTAGAATTACAAGCTTTATCCAGACTTATCCATGACAATATCGTGAAGTTTTATGAGCAGTTCCAAGAAAATGGTGCACAATATATCATCATGGAGTACTGCAAACATCGGTCACTGCGAGATTACGTTAAACAAAATGGAAGGTTGTCTAATTTTTCAGGTGAGATTTTCTACTAATTCACTTTGAAATATTAATACAGCGCAGTCTATTCATAGAAATTTCAAGCAAACTTGTGAAGTATTAATGCATGTCATAGAACCAATTCTAATCAACTGTCGTTTATGTTTCGTGGTAATTTTTGGTCTGGAAATAAAATTTATTATCCTTACGACTTGTTATATCTACACTGTGTTTTTTAATACAATATTTCTCAGCGGCATATATTCTTCGTCAGTTAGTAAGTGCAGTGAAGTATATACATGAACGTAATATGATACATCGTGATATCTCTGCTGGGAACGTCCTTATTTCATCGATCAGAGAAGACAAATTATTTGTCGTAAGTTTTGCAGATTAAAATTTGGTGGTTGCCATATTCAGTCTGTAAGAGCGATTACAAATCTTTTTAAAATATCGGTTGAGTGCAGTTTTAATGGAGTTCAGATTATGCTACTGAGTTATCTAAACCTTTTTATTATGCTTACCTTTAACTGCTGCATTTTTGAGTGACTTAATACTCTATGAGTTATAGAAACTTGCTGATTTTGGCCTTGCGACGAAACTCCGAAAAGGTGACATTGCTAGGACAATGCTTGGAACTCCCGGATACATCGCTCCGTAAGCGAATCAATTTTTTAACATCTTAACTACGGATTAGTTTCATAACCTTCAAAAGATTTATGGAAGTAAGCTTACTAGTTAAAGAATGATGGGACTGTGAACTATTTTGTGCTATTACGATGTTGTTTTTTAAATAAAAGATGAAAGATTTTTTGCAATTTTGAAATTTGCATTAAGAGTAAGTCCAGGGTGCATAAAACAACTTGATAACTTCTATTATTAGGTCTACTAGATCTTGATTAAGAAATCTAGATCTGTTACCTGCAAAAAACTTTCCATTTTATATAAGATTGTAGGCAAGTGTATAATCGGCACTATAATCAAAAGGCAGACGTTTATTCTTTGGGTGGAATATTATACCTAATGTTAACTGGGTATGATCCGCCGAGAGATTGCGAAGTGAATCCTTTCAAGGAAACAATCTCGTTGGAAGGTGCTACTCTCATTCAAAGTATGATGGATCCAAATGAAGAAAGACGTATTTCTCTCGCAGGTAGCTTGTTTTTAGTGCTTTTTTCTTAAAGAAAAAAAAAGATATAGCCCTTTTTTTAAGCAACATAGTCAATACTAAGATGTTCAGTTAGGCAAACTATTATGATCGTTCATCTCATTTCCGCTTATGCGCAGTCATTCTCACGTTATGCACATAACCACATCAATAAACAAATGTATGGTTCAGTTCGTTTAAGATATATCAATGAGTGATTTCATGAGGAAAGTTGATGGGCTTAGTCTTCCAATAAGTAGATCTCGAGAAGCATCGAAAGAAAGAGTCATTTATCGTGATTGTCAAACTGCGGTAAGGTGGTATTTGTGCTTTTATGATTTCAACAGCAATTTTTTCCTATTCTTTGTGGTGAATGATTAATGTTCGGTTGATTAAATGTATTCAGACACCACAGATTTTTTTCTCTGCGTAGCTAACAGCAAAAAAATGCAACATACAATATTTGGATTGCAACTGATAGCGAGACTTTTTATACTATTTTCAGCATATTTCACCGGTAATTGTTCGAGCACATTCAGCGAGACCAATGGCTAGTGGATATAAGCGTATGACTAAAGATTCTGCATTTGAAAGCGGCGAAAGTGGTCATCCTGTTCGTTATTTTTACTTTTGTTAACATGTCATGTTACGGACTATATTTTTTGTTGCTTTGTATCATTTTTCATTGTTTTTTACCACTGTAAAGTTTTGTTTCTTTATTAATTCATTCTACGTTTTAGATAGGATATAGATTCATTTCCATTCTCTGTACACCATGATTAACATAATTTAATCTAAAGAAACTTAAGTATCGTCGACGACCATCTTTGGATTACCATCGTAGCGAATCAGTTGGCATAACAAATTGTCGACATAGTACCTATTTGGAGAATCAATGTGCACACTGTGGTAAGCGACAGTCATCGGAAAAGAAGTATGGAAGGTAAGAGATGAAAATTACAGTCCCGTGAAATACTACGAATGTTGATTTGTTATTCATAGTTTGTCCTTTTTTAGTCTTCGAACTTTTTCTTATATGCTTAGTTTATTTGTTGCTTTCAAAAGATCCCACGCTTCTATGAAAGAATGCTTCTGTAAAAAAATTTATATGACTTTTTTTTAAATCAGTTGCAGAGAGATTGACGTATACGAGTCCAATGGTATGCGACAGTCATCACGCGCAGAACGAAGACCTGCGCTTATTGCACCAGTTGGTGCCAATCTGAAGCAGATGGAGGGAAACTCTGGCGACAACTCAAGTAAAACAACTGCTGCACTTATATGGCCAATTGATGTGTCACGTTTGACTCCTTCTGAGACTGTACGAAAAGCTGGAAGGGTAAATTAAATCTAATTCCTTTTAGTATTATTTTAATATCTTTTACTTTTTATCCTTTTTAGTGATATCTTTTAGCACATCTAGAAATGAGCATCTCTATCTTTGTTGTCTTACATATTGTTTATGATTTATTTGTATGTGTTGAGTTTTTTTCATTAGTAAGATATAATGTTCCCTTTGTTATAGATGATATGCTTACTATTTTTTACTACTGTTAGCTTTGCATTTGTGTCCTATGAATGATTAATGGGTTTTTAAATAATCGTTAGAAAATATTATCTCACAAGCGATAGAAACATTGTGCTCTATCGAATAGCATTCATAGAATGGAAAATGGTGATTTACACAGTTATTCGGAGTTATAGGCACAACTGATATAGCTTGATTAACTTGCGACTACATTTGCGTAATATCCAAAATACCTCACTAAAATCTGAATAATTTTCGTTCCAATACGATTTCAATTTCGACATTTCAATCATTAAGTTATTCAGTTGGTCTTATTTTAAAATTATTGCAGTTTACACTTCAAAAAAATGGGACAGTCGTTTACGAAGCGACCATTCGGGATCGAAGCCGTTCAGTCAATCGAAACGGCTCTATAAATGATGAGATACTGGTAAAATGGATCGCCACAGTAAAACGAACAACGAATGGAGCACAAAATTTTTCGGTTTTTCATCAACCAGATAAATGTGCTTCTTCTACAAATAAGGAAATACTTCCTCATCCGACTGATTCTAAAATTCATCGTAATTATCACAGGTATAATGAAAATTTGTCTACCTAGCCTATTAAAATTGTCTGATTTTCTGAACATACTGTGATACACATATGCAGAGTACAAATGTAAATCGCCCTATTCGATTTCTTAGTTTTCATTTGCAGTTTAAAACAGCTGCAGTACAAAGTCGATAAGGTGGATGAGATTGCTTTGGCGTTGTATAGAAGGATTCTTGATGAGATCAGTACGCTAGGAGCACGTGTTGTCAAGATTATCTTCAAACCGTCATGTGATAGCACTGCTCGGCTAATGGAAAATGGCGATTTTCGAATCAAATTTCAAGATGGTACATACTTCGAAACACATTTCTTCATTTAGGATAATAATGTCTTTAATTGCATAAGTAGATAAAGATATGAAATTGCAAAATTGATCTCAATATTTTGATAATAACCATTATAATATATATGGTCATACTTTCATATCGGAATAAGTGATGAAATTTTGACATTGCTAGATCTGCACTTTTCTGACATAACGGTCAAAATAGTCATGTAATCCATATAAAAATGCACTATTGTTTTTTCGACTTTTAGGTTACTTCTAACAATTGTTTAAGTAGAACACTTGAAGTTTTACGCATTTATTCGGAAAGAAAATATCAGATTTTGTATAACTTATATATTGCTATTCGATGATCTATTTGTTGTGGGAAAGAATTACTAATGTGGGGAGCACATCAAGTATAAATTGTACACTTTGGGATTTGACAGATGAAGGGGTTTTTTTCTTTTTGTTCATCAAGACCTTCCTAGTGAATTTAAAATGGAATATCGATATAAGCATTTCTTTTTTGCAGGACGGTTGGCTATACTGAAAAAAAGTGCAAACTCGATTCTTGTTACAAAGAATAATAAGACTCCCGCATCTTTATCAAATGGTGAGATTTTTTTTACTAAATGGAGCAATTTTTTCCGTTCATTTATTTAAATCTTTAGAATTGTAAGGTTCTTGGTTGTTATTAATGTTAATCTGTTTTGGACATAGCTATCACAAACCTGTTGTGATCATTTCTGGTGCCCGAAATTTTGTCCTTTTCTCAGTTTTCCTTTAACACTGTGACATGTCTGCATTTTTTTTTAAAATCTGCAGTGAAAAATGATAAAGTCTGAATTACAAGCTTATACTGTATATCTTCCACGTTTTCTATGTAGCAGCTCGTGTATCATCTATCAAAAGAATCTTCAGCTAATAAAATTTAATTTACACATCATATAAAGTTTATCTTTTGATTTGCAGAAGAAAGGTGTATGTTCAAATGTGCACATACCGATGCACTTTTGTTGGAGACATTCTTGGAGAACGCTCCATTGAAAACCATGAAATCTTTTCCATTTCACTTCTCTAATAACAGGTTTGCCTATTTTTTGTCACTGTTGCTCTTTGAGTGAAATTAATGAATAAATCATTTCAGTCAATTTATTATGAACGAAATGACGGAAACATCGAAAGAAAAAAATTTGACGGAAAAGCAAGTGATTCATGTGATTTCCGAGAGATTCAGCGCTCCCACTCAGCGATTACCAACCAAAAAGTGTCAATCAACGGATTGCATACCAATGCAGCAGTGTCGTGCACCGCTTCGCACCCGCAACGTTCTATCGGTATCTAGTGCAAATTTGCTTTTAGTACAATTTCTTTTTGAATTATTTTATTTTTAAATTTCTTTCATTTCGTGCATCTTATGGAAAGAAATTTATACTTTGTTTCAAGCGCATGATATTTCGAGATATTTCGTAATATATAGATAGTCACAAAGTATAATGGCAATGTCACTTTTCTGATTCTACCGTTTTAAGGTTAGAGACGGTGCCGATTTTTCTTTTCTGATTCTTTTGCAGTGTTAAAAGATTCAAATTTTTCTTAAAAATTGAGAAAAAGGTTTGCATTTGTGCCGTTTAATTTCTGCAGCTTGTTTAGACTTCAACTAATGCTGTCAAAATTGTTCAGAAAACTAGAGAAACTAGTAGTTCATCACCCGAAAATTTGCAGTTGGTTCGTTCTTCCATACCTATCAATATTCAACTTTTTTTTTGAAGTTATTGTTTGATGCTTTCAAATCTACCTGTTTTACATTTAGCCTCGCCATCGACCCCAAATGCTTGCTGAAGGAGAGTACATCTTGCGCGGTCAATTTAATAAAAATGTAAGTTTATTGCAGTGCCAATTAGTTTTATAAACACAATATTGAGTATACCACAGGATTGATCAGGGCGATTTGTATGGGAAGTGAGTTTTCTAATAAGATGAATATATAATGCTTAATTTTTGTCTTTGTTTAGGGCATACAAGTTCCAACACGTATCATTTTAAATGACTCAAAAATTGCTCTTGAACTGCGAATATCCTCTAACGATCCGGAAGTTTTTGTTTTTAAAGAAGATGGTCATGAGGAGAGGTTATCATTTTATCAGTTTGAAAATTTTTTTGCGTCGTTCATTTAATATTTTGCACAGTCATATTCAGGCAAACAGTTGTTTTTTCGCAGGATATCTTATGAGCATTATTCACTGCTTGTTCATATCTATTTCAAGAAATGAAGAGGGGTTCGAAATTGAATTTGCGTATAATTTAAGGTTTCGTTTTGATGGCATCAGTTACGGCTGTGTTCCAGTGGCTGCCCGTGATCTTCTTTTTACACTGTGCCAGAAACGAATGAAATTGAAAGCATCATTAAATTAAGCTTGAACACATGAATTCTCTCTTGCTCACTGATCTCTATCTCATTGATTGTTTGATTTTTATCACTCAAAATTTGACTGCCATACTATGTTGAAAGGCTTAACCATTCTTAAACTATATAACACTTTGTTTTTAACTCACTTGGAGCTTCTCAGCTTTATCATTTCATTTTGACATCACGCTTAATAGATATTGATGAGTTTCTTGATTTTACTGCTTGTTAATTTATTGTTTAATATGAGCTTCAAATCTTGTTTTTATTGTATCTTTTTCGGAGTCTTTAAAAAGTATTCAAAATTTCCATCCTCAGTTTAGGTAGATGCGAGAGAGAAGACAGGAAGGAACACAAATATAAAAATCCCTCGTAAAAATCAGTTGATGTGACTTATATGTACTGATTCATGTTCTTTGTCTGAAAAAAAACTGTTTGTGCAAATAAATTATTGTACAATTATTTTTTACATGCAGTTTTAAATTACGCGAGCAATTACCAATCCCAATGGGAATGTTGGGTATATTTTTGAAATGGAAAAGCGAGATATAGTTATTTATAGATTAGGTATAAGTTTTCACATAAAGATTTAATGATACATCAGACCAATTGAATTATCTTTTATTTCGATACTCAGACAACAAAGAAATTGGATGCTGGCAAAAGCTGTCGATTAACAGACGATGCGATGAAACAAGAGGAATGAAATGTGTGGAAAGCTGTACTAAATATACTGACTTTGCCAATATAAAGTTTCTGGAAACTTTTCAGGAATGAATGCTAGATTTACAGATATTTCAATTTATGACAAGTAATTAAGAGAGATGTATCCATCTCATAATCAAATATACCTGGGTAATTTAATGGTTAGAGGTTTAGAACTGAATCAAAATTTTGCTCAAGTTGAAATTACTTTTGACTATTCTATATCAAAAAAAAAAGTGAAGCAATTCCAGGACTTAATTAACTTAGTTGATCGTTTAATCATTGTTTTAACAACAGAAAAGTGCTGTGCTTCAACAGTTTAACAATAAGTTGTAGAAGTATGGAAACACAATAGATAAGAATTTAAAGTACCCGGTCACCACCATCTAGAGTGGTCAAAGGGTAAGGCCATAAGTAGTCAAACGATTACAACGGCAGTGTAAGAAAGTAGCGGCGCGAAGCTGTTTCCCATCCGGGGGATCGAACCAGCGTCGCGTGGGTGAAGAACCACTGCTCCTATCCACTAAAACACGTTGGGATATGTATATATAGGTGGTCCTTGATGAGGTCAATGTAAGCTTATAGACTAAACATATAATTTAATTTAAAAACTACAATTAACAATAATTACTCTAGCAGTAACGTCTTTCATTTAATAACTCTCACAATAACATCTTTTATTTGACTATAACCAAAAATAGGTAGAAGAGGATTAGAAAGAATAGTATAAAGTCAGATAATGAAGGTATAAAGTATTTATTGCATTTCTTTCTCTATTATTAATTTATCATGTATATTACTTGTAGAAAGCAAGTAAATACTTCAGTTACTTATAAACTTAATTTTTATTATTTTTGTTAAAGTATGGTTTAGAATTATTTAAAAAGTTTCCGTATTTGAGATAGTTTTGCAACAATTTACAAGAATGATAAGTTTTTGTGATTATAATTGGTATTTTAGCCTCATTTAATGTCTAATACCTGATCATAAAATTATAAGTGATAGATGATGTTAGTTAATAATTGAAACTTCTAATAGTTTTTTAAAATTTACATTTTAAACTTTCCAGCTTTCAGAACTATTCCAAAGTGTAAATTTAATTCAAGCATAAATATAAAGTGTTTGAATTATATGCGACAATAGAACTTTTAATGACTAATAGTACAGTTAAAATTGACTAATTAGTTTTTTTTCGCTTTGAATCAGATTTATTTGACAATAATATTGCTTGTAATAATCATATTTTGCATTAAAATGCTCAATATTCATTATTTTTCTACAAAAAAAAGTAAATAAATAATAAGATAAAAAAGAATGCTGATTTAAAGGATTAATATCATTTAGAAACACGTTGATATTTTCATCGCTAGAAATTAAATTTAAAAATTCTTAAATGCAACAAAACAAAATTTTAAAACCATTCGTTTTTTTTAAATTTTCTTTAGAATATTTCTTCTAAGACTGTTTTGTAATCTCATCCTAATTTACCATCATATATTTCATTTATTGCTCATTTATTGGTTTAACAAATTTAAAGATCTCCAAAATTTACCAAAATTCAAGCATTTCACTTCTCAAAAAAAAAAAAAAAGAAGAAAGGAAATGAATTTTCTGGCAAAAATTTGTTCAACTACTTTGAGTTATAAAGTTTTTAATTAGCAAAAAGATAAAAAAAAAAAGAAAACGATTAATAAACGATTAATTTCATATCAATCCCTTCTCTTCTTTTTATTTTTTTTCTTCTCCTTCAGTAATTTCAGTAATTTGTTTGATTTGCCCAGTTTTATCTCATCAATGAGTTTTTATTATTGAAATATTTTCCATTCATCAATCGACCTGCCACTAATACACATTCACTATCAATAGAATTTGTTCTAATAATGGGATTATAATTACCGAACCACTGATCATTGATAATTGCTTTTTACTGAGGGTTTGAAATTTTTGAAAAATCATAATAATCGCGGAAATTAATAACAATAATAATAATAATAATAAAACAATAATAATAATAGTAACAATACTATTAATGACAATAACGATAATAATAGTTTACCAAATAAAAAATATGCAATAACTAAACAATTACCGCAATTCTAATCAATGAGAATATCTTTCAGCTCAATCACATCCATTTCGCTTTTCTACCTTTCTTCCATTTCTCATTTCAATATTCTTTTCGGACTTTATCAATTATTGCTGAAATATGCTGAGCGATTTCACGAATTACTCCTTCCTTCCCCTACTTTAATCACTTTATTTATTTCAGTAGAAAATAATGATAGTAGCAATAATAATAAGAACGATAATAATAATAATAATAATAACAATAATAATAACAGTAATAATAATGATAATGATAGTAATAATAGTAATACTAAGATTTATTGCTACTCCAGAAATGTCCTTCATATGAATACTTGAGAGTTATTAGAACATCCCTTGATGGTGAATTTACAATAATAATATATGTAACGAATGATTGAATTAATTTGAAATATACTATCAATTCAATATTTGCATCACTTTTACCTTAATAATATTCGCTCAATTATTTCATTAAAAAATTTCAAGCATTTTTTTTGCTGTATAATACTGATCATAGCTAATTGTATTAACAACACAGCATTAATTGTTTTTATTCTAATATCTTAATTTGGAATTAATATGCAATTTAAATGATTAATTAGAGTTTTGCATGTAACATACGTAATAAGCCATATACAATAATGAAATATCATTATGCAAGTTATAAAATTACAGAATCTATAATCTGTAAATTTGAATTAGAATAGTCATTAAGTGCTTGTATTTATTAATTAATTGGTAAAAATCAGTCTAGTACTTATTATTATTATTATTTTATCGTCATTTTCATTCTATTTATTGCTGTTACCATTACTCCCATGGTAGTTCAACATTTGTTGCTTTCTCTCTCATTTATCATTTAATAAAGGTATATTTTTCTGAGAAAAAATTCTATTCGATAAAAATACAAGTTTTACCGATTTTCTCTCATATTTATTTCTATTTTGTTTTGTTTCCATGTGAAAAAGCATTTTTTTTACCTTAATTTTCATTTTCATATGTGTGGTAATGAGAATATTTGGCCATTTGAATGCAATTTTGTATGTGAATAAGGAGGAAAAATGATTTTCAAAAAATGAATTGAATTGGTTGAAATAATAATTTTAGGGAAGAGAGAGGAAGACAGGAAGAAAGAGACAGAGAGAGGGAGAGAAAAGTGAGAGAGAAAAAATGATAGAATTAAATTGCTTGCGAAAGCGAAATAAATAAGCCCATTCACAGGTAATATTACTAATAATAGCATGTTGTCGTCTTTTTCGCACTATTTTGTAATTTTTTCTTCATTTATAAAAAAATCTTTCGTCTTTCTTTTTTTTTTGCAATAAATGGGCATAACAAAATATATTTTAGTAACTGCTACTACTTTATGTGAAAATGCATGCAACATGCAACTGTTTACATAAGTTTTCAAGAAAAAAATATTGCATTACTTTGATTTCTTTTCGTTTTTATTTACTGCTAGTTAAGTAATATAGCTTTTTTATGTATGAAGAAAAGATAAATCTACAAAAAAAGTAATACTGCTAACGAACAAAACTAATGACAGCAATTGTGGTGACAAAGGTGAAATTAAAAAAAGGTATGGTTTTGGTTTCTGCATTGTATCGGTATCTATCTTCAAATTTACTTGCAAAATATGTGAATTTTATTATTTTTAAATTTTACTTTTTACTGTTTTTAATGTTTTTGAAAATTTACTGTTATTTAAAGTTTAAATTAAATAATCAGTTTGAGTGTGAATTCAATGAAATAGTTTCCTGTTGACAATTGGCAAACAAGAAACTTGAAGATATAGCAAAAAACTTTGAGCATTTGAAGAATGGTAGCACTATTTAATTAAAATACCTGTGATAATTATTCAATTTTCTGGCGCATATATGCTTGAGCAATTTTTCTGAAATTAATTTCTAGGGTGCAATTCAAATATTATTATTGGCCACTTTACTTGCCTTTTTCCATTTTCGGTAAGATATAAATAAATGAAATAGGTTGAAGTGCTACTTAATAATACTTAGTGTCGCAATTTGACACCTCCACTTGAATTCTTTCGCGATTTTGAAGTAACCACTTATTACCACAGGTAAAATACATATATAATTATGTTGTGCGCATACATATATGTGTATGTGTAAATGTATTAGTTTTCATCACTTAACCTATTACCTTCGAATTACCTTTGAAGAATAAGTCTTGCCGCTTTAACTATTCATATCTTTTATTTATATACAATTGTGTTAATTTGCGCTCTATTGCAGGGTTTTTTTTTTTCAAACGGAATAGAATTACTCTTTATGGAATATAATTGATGAATATTTTAATAAGTGGAAGTGAAATAGCCACTGAAAAAAAATTGCTTTCATATTTTCGATAAAGATTCTTAAAAGGTAAGCTAACATTCAAATCAATTCTAATTTACGCTTTCTTACTTTTTTATTTTAAACAATGCAGTTGAATGTATTGCAAAAACGGTTTTATACTTAATGATCGAATTACTGATAGGAAAAAAATGAGAGAAATACATGAATTATTTTTTCATTTTAACAAAGAACTTGAATTTAAAACAATTTCCGAGTTAGTGCATATGCTGATCACAACTACTACTAATTAGCAGTATTATTAATTATTGTTATTGTTGCTGTTATTATTGTTATAATTGTTATTACCGTTACTGTTATTGATGATGTTATTAGTAATTTATTATTATTATTGTATAAAGATAAATGAAGTGATTTATTTTTCGTTTTTTTTTCTTTTTTTTTGTGAACATTTTAGGCGGAAATCCCCAGAAAACATATTTTAATGAATAAAAACGCATTTGAGGTGATGAGCTGCAAAATTCCGCTATTGAATTAAATTTTGGGGTATGAAATTGAAAGGATAAAAATGGTGGAAGCATTAATTGGAGTATATGGAAGAAAGAATGGGGATGTAAATGGACGAATGGATGGATGAATGGATGGATGGATGGATGGATGGATGGATGGATGGATGGATGGATGGATGGATGGATGGATGGATGGATGGATGGACGTGCGAATTAAGAAGATGGGAAAGGCTATGGTACTAGTTTGATTATAAAAATCTTCATTTCACAGAAGAAGAAAGGAAAGAAAGAGAGAGAAAGTGGAAGAGAAAAAGAAAGAAAAATGAGGGTTTTTAAATTGAGATAAATGGAATGCGTTTGAAAGCAATCTGCTTTAATCCAATTTTCTTCGGTATTACCGCTTAAAAGTGTCATCCATTTTCTTTTGCAATTTGCCACAATTTCAATAAAGTATCAGTCATTATCTCCTGTTTAATGTATTGCCAAACAATTGCAAAGCGATAATAATAGTGATATTTATCATATATGTATATAAAAATTTTATGAAATCACATATATCGATTTAATAAAACACTGATAACAGTACATAATCATTTGAGAAATTTATCGTTTATTTGACACAATTTTGAGCTGTTTAAATTATTTTATCAATCAAAAAGGTGCAGACTGTTTATGTATTACTAAAATTATCATTCTTTTACATGTTAGGTAGATAAGTACCAAAAATTTACTAAATATTTTACATTTCATTAATAACTAAGTAATTTGAAGTATTTTTATTCATAATGTTCATTTCACTTTTTTTAAATGAAATTCTTTTAAGTCGCAATTTTTTTTACTTATCTGCNATTCTTTTACATGTTAGGTAGATAAGTACCAAAAATTTACTAAATATTTTACATTTCATTAATAACTAAGTAATTTGAAGTATTTTTATTCATAATGTTCATTTCACTTTTTTTAAATGAAATTCTTTTAAGTCGCAATTTTTTTTACTTATCTGCTACATATGAAGTAATACTTTAACGATATTAATTATACGAAGTAATATTTTAGCAATAATAATTATAATGAAAGAATAACAGATAAAAAGGCAGAAAAACAGACGATATGGTGTACATAAATGAAAAATAATTTATGTACATTAAGAAAATTATAAGGTTAATTATTACCGTATGTTGGCAATAATTTTCAATTAAATCTAAAAAGATGGTTAACATCTTCGTGCATGATTAACATCTTCGTGCACAATCATCATCAGTATAATCGCCATCATCATTATCATCATCATCATCATCAGTTATTCAAACAACGTTTTAATAAAAGTGTGTGTTGAGCAAAATTTCCTTATATTTGTAGCATTTTTATTCATCTAAATAAATAAATTTAAAGTTTTTAAAATGTACACTATGCTCAATGCTATCTTTGAAATAGTGAAACAAGCAAAATTGTTGTGTAAAAATTTTATTTTTATTCAAAAAATTATAATTGTCAAATTAATAGATAGAAAATTACTAACATTTTCTAATAGATTATATATATATATGTACGTGTGTATGTGTATGTATGTGTGTATGTTGTAAGTAATAAATATGTTGTAATAATGGTATGTAATTTAAATGTGAACAGAGATGATAATGAGAGAGATAAAGTGAATCAAATTTGTCCATTTCTTAAATTAAAATGACAAAAGGTATATAATTTGAATTTTTCAAAGCTCATTTGTCGCATTTTCTGATTGATATTTGATGCATTAGTATGTCATCCGCAATTGGTATACGATCTTTTCATCAATCATTCAATTCTTTACACAATTTCAAGCAAATGGATACATGGATAATTTATCCTACAACATATCATTCACCTTTTCACTCATTCATTCCTCTTTTCATCTTCCTTCATTTGTAGATCTTTCATTATACTAAATATAAAATTAACTCTATTAAAATTAGATCATATATGTTATATATGAAATGAATGAGTGAATAAATAAATGAGTCATCCATTATAATTGTCAGATATAAACAAATATGAAATCATTTGATGAATTAAAAGGAACGAATTAATACTTTATCAAAATTTCACCGGAATTAGAACTTATAAAATATTTCAAAAAAAGAATAGGAAAAAAACATGATTCTTTTATTCATTTTCTTTTTGAATAATAAAATCGTTTGAAGTGACTGATTAATTGACTCCATTTAATGACATTGAATTATTTTCAGATCAATTTATTTGGAGGAGAATTATTGCATAATTTATTTTACTTATTTAATAAAAATAACTATTATTACAGACAATAAAATAATAATTATATCAATAATAATAATAAAAAGAACACACAGAATTATTTCAATAATAACAATAATTATAGTAATAATGATTATTACTGTTAATATTATCATTATTATTATTATTACTATTGTATTATATCAATATTGCATGTACATTCTCACTTTTTTAGCTATCATCGTTTATTTATTTGTTCATTTTTTTCGAGAGGGAAGAAATAAGTTAACAAATGATCAATATTGAGGTTATCCAAACAGTTAGCTATCTCAACAGAAGCATTATGATTGATTATATGATTCTTTCAAGATAAATCAATTGTATCCAACTTATTTTGTCTAGATAGATGCTATCATTATTGTTACATTGGCTTCTTAAGTTATTATTTGAAATTAAAAATAAAAAAACAAGTAAAAAAACGAATTAAAATTATGATATGATTTTATGTCTGTATGTTTATATTTTGAGTGAACTATAAACTTTGAATTATTTATTTGAACTGACAAATATAATATGACAAACAGTTTAAATTCATAAAATTTATTGATATTTACCATGAGCTTATCCATCCATAATAGTTGTCATTTCATAAATCGAATAATAAAATATTATCATATTATGATTATATCACAAATCAATATTTGTCACTAATCGATGTGACATGCACGACGTTATTCCATGTCCCTTTGATCATCCTGGAATATAGAAATGTATTCTTAAATTTTATTAAAACCATAAGTTTATCCTTAAGTTGTATAAAGTTACCACTTTTCAAGTCACATTAGAATAAATAAAATTACTATAAACATATATGTAATCAATAGCATTCGCTATGATTAGCAAGGAATTTTTTTTAATTCTTTTTTTTTATAAATTCCAAAAGGAAAGAAGGGAGAGGAGAGAGAGAATGAGGGAGGTGAAAGAGGAGGAAGAGAAAGAAGAAGGAGGAGGAATTAGAAGGAAATTTGACAATTGATATGATTTGTGATGACAATGGAAAAGTTAATAACATTGGCTATTTCCTTGCAAAATGCTAATAATTTCTTCTCTTTCTTTTCTTCTCTCTTTCGCTCTATTTCCCTTCCCCTCTCTTTTCGTCCCTATAAAATGAATGACAATTTGCGCATTTGTTGCGTAATTGATGCAAAAATTGCTGTATTGGTCCAAATGAAAAGATTTCAAGAAATGATAGGAAATTGTCCTAACGATAGAACAGAGAGAGCGGGAGAAACAGGAAAAGGAAAAGAAGTAAAACAGAAAGGAAAATGAAATAAGAATATAAAGAGAAACGACGAGTGATTAGCGTCCTAACAATAATTATGATTCAATAAATTTGAATTAAAAATGAACAAATGAAAAGGAAAAAAAATAGATAGAAAAAGATAAATGGAGACAAAGAATGATTTAGTAAGTAATTATTGTAATAATAGCATTTTTGAATGAATTTCATCAAAATTTTCGTCTTTTTCTTAAATAACTATTTGATAATTAATAATGATAGTAACAGTAATAATAATTAATAATAGTAATAATGATAATAATAATAATAATGGTAATAATAATAATAATAAATTAGTAATAGTAGTAGTAGTAATATTGACAAGTGGAAAAGGATTAGATGGATGAAGACAATATAAGTGGACCGAAGAGGACAATGATGATATCGACCTTCAATATTACTACTATCTAGCTTCAACTATTAATTAATATTACTGTTATTGTTGCTATTATTATTATTTTGCTATTATTATTTATTATTATTATTATCATTATTATTACTATTATTATCATTGTTATTATTATTATTATTATTATTATTATTATTGCTATTATTATTATCATTTCAATGTCAATTTCATTTCCTTCTTTATTTTCTCCTCCTCTCTCTCCCTCTCTCTCCCTTTATGTGCGTTCCTCTTTTTAATAGCCTATTTTAACATACTACTTGGTATTATGATGATTCAATGTATGTTATAATGTCATTTGTATATTTATAATTTAATTATTTATAATTTGAAAAAAAATGAGACAAAGAAAAAAACAAAGTAAAAAAAATCAAAAAGAAATTGCTATGCGTGTAATTATTTTACACATCAAAGAATTTTTTTCTTCAATTATTAAATTATATTTTCAATCAATAAAAATATTTAATCTGAACCTTAACAAGTTTAATTGCTAGAATTTTGCTTTTTTTCAAACAACAATTCAATTCGTTTATTGGAAAGAAAAAAATGAAGTCTTTTTATATCATTAAGATAGAAGTTTATGTAAAATAAATGAATTAAGAATAGTTTTTAATGGAAATTTTTCCATTTCTTCATACACATTCCAATATTAGTTACAAATTTATCACTTTATGAAATACACAAAAATGGAAAATATTTTCAATACTGATATATTAATAATCTGAATAAATTAATAATAATTAAATCATTAATCAATTGGAAATATGTCAATAAATTTTGCTTATTCTGTGAAAAAATTACATATCTTCCATAACTTATAGACTTAACTTATAGCTTGTAAAAAATACTAACTAGTAACTTATAATAAAAATTTATAATAACCTATGACTTATAGCATAACTTATGGTTTATGGAATATTTTCAAGTAAATAACATTTTATTTTTTGAAAATGTTACAAAATTCCTCATACTTTATTTGCATTAATTACACAGCTCAATAATANTCTTTTCGTCCCTATAAAATGAATGACAATTTGCGCATTTGTTGCGTAATTGATGCAAAAATTGCTGTATTGGTCCAAATGAAAAGATTTCAAGAAATGATAGGAAATTGTCCTAACGATAGAACAGAGAGAGCGGGAGAAACAGGAAAAGGAAAAGAAGTAAAACAGAAAGGAAAATGAAATAAGAATATAAAGAGAAACGACGAGTGATTAGCGTCCTAACAATAATTATGATTCAATAAATTTGAATTAAAAATGAACAAATGAAAAGGAAAAAAAATAGATAGAAAAAGATAAATGGAGACAAAGAATGATTTAGTAAGTAATTATTGTAATAATAGCATTTTTGAATGAATTTCATCAAAATTTTCGTCTTTTTCTTAAATAACTATTTGATAATTAATAATGATAGTAACAGTAATAATAATTAATAATAGTAATAATGATAATAATAATAATAATGGTAATAATAATAATAATAAATTAGTAATAGTAGTAGTAGTAATATTGACAAGTGGAAAAGGATTAGATGGATGAAGACAATATAAGTGGACCGAAGAGGACAATGATGATATCGACCTTCAATATTACTACTATCTAGCTTCAACTATTAATTAATATTACTGTTATTGTTGCTATTATTATTATTTTGCTATTATTATTTATTATTATTATTATCATTATTATTACTATTATTATCATTGTTATTATTATTATTATTATTATTATTATTATTGCTATTATTATTATCATTTCAATGTCAATTTCATTTCCTTCTTTATTTTCTCCTCCTCTCTCTCCCTCTCTCTCCCTTTATGTGCGTTCCTCTTTTTAATAGCCTATTTTAACATACTACTTGGTATTATGATGATTCAATGTATGTTATAATGTCATTTGTATATTTATAATTTAATTATTTATAATTTGAAAAAAAATGAGACAAAGAAAAAAACAAAGTAAAAAAAATCAAAAAGAAATTGCTATGCGTGTAATTATTTTACACATCAAAGAATTTTTTTCTTCAATTATTAAATTATATTTTCAATCAATAAAAATATTTAATCTGAACCTTAACAAGTTTAATTGCTAGAATTTTGCTTTTTTTCAAACAACAATTCAATTCGTTTATTGGAAAGAAAAAAATGAAGTCTTTTTATATCATTAAGATAGAAGTTTATGTAAAATAAATGAATTAAGAATAGTTTTTAATGGAAATTTTTCCATTTCTTCATACACATTCCAATATTAGTTACAAATTTATCACTTTATGAAATACACAAAAATGGAAAATATTTTCAATACTGATATATTAATAATCTGAATAAATTAATAATAATTAAATCATTAATCAATTGGAAATATGTCAATAAATTTTGCTTATTCTGTGAAAAAATTACATATCTTCCATAACTTATAGACTTAACTTATAGCTTGTAAAAAATACTAACTAGTAACTTATAATAAAAATTTATAATAACCTATGACTTATAGCATAACTTATGGTTTATGGAATATTTTCAAGTAAATAACATTTTATTTTTTGAAAATGTTACAAAATTCCTCATACTTTATTTGCATTAATTACACAGCTCAATAATATTGCTAATTAAAAACTGATCCAAAAAAAAAATTGCGATTTCAATTAAAATACTGGTAAATTTGAATAATTTCACAAATGTCAGTTTGGTATTTTTTGTACGAATTACTAATAATACATAGTAATAGCTGTTGAGAAGAGATAAGATTAAAAATATATTTAATTGCTTGCTTATTACATCACACTTTTTAAAATTTATTTTTCAATTCCGATTTTAAAAGAGAAATTTTAACAAAAAAAAAGACGGAAAAAAATTGAGGCGACAATCGCAACACATAATTTAGCAATAACATTTCATACATCTGCCCGTTCTACTTTCACCTTTACCGATCTTTAATTTGATTTTGATACAAACGAACGAATGTGCAAATGAAATTTAATCGACTGTCTGTCGACAGATGTATCATTTTTTTCTGCAAATTTTCAAATGATAATATAGCACACCATTGGATGAAAAGCATATTAAAATTATTCAATTTATAACATTCTTTAAATTAGAGCATATTTCTTCAAATTTTTCATTTTTTTGTTTGAAAAATTAATTTTTTTAATTTTTTGAAAAGACATTCTAAAATTGATAAACGTATTAAATATTTCATTGTCTTATTTACATGCATATAATAATCGGTAATAATGCTAATATTAATAATAATTAGCATTAATGATAATATTGGTAATGCTAATAATATATGCAATGTTATTGGTAGTACTTCTTATTTGCAGTATTTTTATTGTGTAATTGTTTCATTGTATTAGCACAAAACGTTTGTTTATTGCATGTTTGTTGCTATGTTAATAAAAAAACAAAAAAAAAATATTGTAAAGGTGGAAAAAAAAGAAAAGAATTTATTTCAACTTATTGTGCATAATTTTGTACAACAAAATTAAATGTGCAAACTAAAAGCATATGAAACTTTTTTTTTAAAAAAAATCACAGTTTAAACACGTATCGGAAAACGAAAAAGGATAATATACGATACAAATATTGCAAAACATTTAATAATTAATTAGATAATCAATGTAACTTTTTAGTTTTTCTCTAAACATAATTTACAACACTTTTTTAAAGGAATATTTGTATGCTAACACATCAGTTCCTTTATTTTTTAATTAAATAAATAATAATTTAAATTATAAAATATGTCAAATAAATTGTTTTTTTAAAAATTCTTAAAGTTTTTCAAAAATTGTTTAAATGTTTTAACAGTAGAACATTTAATAACATAAATTTTTGTGGCATTAATAATAAGATTCAATAAGGGATAAAATGTTTTATATGGAATGGTCTAGCACGACAAATTAAATGCTTATTTAAAAAATAGGAAAAAATTTTTCATTTGAAAAAAAGGAGAGAAACAAAGAATTATTTCGGTTCAGGTGATTTCACTTCAATATTACTTAGAGGTGTTGTTGATTTTGATGGTTCTATTTTCGATCTTTCCACTGATACCGATATTGGTGGACTTTGGACAAGATTTAGGGTAAAGCTTGAAGTGGGTACTTGGAATGGAAACATTGCCAGTGGTAGAGAAGTTATCGGTGATCCGGTAATCACCGTATTTGTTGTTGTTGAGGAGGGCGCAATTGGTGATGATGGCGCTGCTGCTGGTATGGCAAGTGGTACAAATGATGTAGAAGGTGGCAGATTGCAAGGAGTTGCAGCGGTTGATAAGCCAAGTGGAAGCGATGAGGTTTGAAGCGGAAAAAGTCTTGGATGATTTAACGCATTAGCTGCCATATAGTTGGCCCAGTATGGATTAGTGCGTAACAATTGTTGTATTGCAGCGACATTTGATGCTTCATTCAATAGATCCATTCCAACGGCTGCTTGTCTTTTCCATTTTGTTCTATAAATTAAATTTAATTTGAAATGAGAATGTGAAATTAAAAAATTTTGCACTCTCAAAATTTTTACTAAATAGCCTTATGATACAATTAAAATCACAATTTATTATTACTAATATGTAAAATAGTAGAGCAACACACATATACAAATAGTGGCAATGTAAAAATGCATTTACCACTTCTAATCAATTAATAATTAAAAATAAATTAATCGTTTATTTTGCTCTTGAAGATTTAATTTTCCTTTTCAATCATTTTTTTTTAAAAAATCTTATTTTGAAATAGATAAGGAAGGAAAGGAATGATAATTTTGAACACATTTTAATGATTTTATTAACTACGAAAATGAACTATTGTCATCAAATAAAAAGCAACATGCATTTTTGCTCGAATGCTTTAAATTTACATTAACAAATAATTTATTGGTGAGCGAAATGACAGGAAGCAGGAGAAAATAATTGTTCAAAGTTGAATTTTAAGGGAACAAAGTGAAAGAGAGATGGTACCATGAAATAGACGAAACATTAAATTTTTTCTGTCCCTCTTGCCATCCACTCTTTGCTAATATAAACATATTTCTTCTAATCCATTCTTTTGCTTTTGTTCAAAATTTTACGGTACAATGAGCATTTTTAGAGTGATAAAGTCTGCTAATTACCTTTTCAACCTTGCACTAATTTCATATCGTTTTCTCTCCCTCTCTCTCTTTTTCTCTCTTTTACACTCTTTCTTAATAAATCATAACAAAGTAATAGATTAAAGAAAGGGAGAGAGATAGAAAGAGAAAAAAGGGAGAAAAGTTATTATTTTACAAATAAAAAGCAAAAATTAGAAAAAGAAAGAATTTACAGTAGTTTTTTTCCTGAAAAATACGGTAGTAAAAGCGTGGAGAAGACAAATTGAAATTCAATTTCAGCGTGTTTTTAATTAATTTCTCTTCAAAATTCATTATATAATTTGACACGAGAAATGGTAATTTAAAATGTGATACATAAGTATGAAATCAATAAAGTAGGGAATTAACAATTAAGTAAATCATTATAGTTTTTTTCTTTTTTGGATTTCAGAAATGCACGATATTATTTTAACTTCAAATCTTTTTTTTTTTTTGATTATTATTCCACCAAATCTTTTTAAACTAAAACAATGGCTTGATTTCCTTTCCATTATGAATGGTTATTTAATAAAAAAAATTTTAATGCAATTTTAGTTTCAATTCATTCCAATTTTTATTGAAAATGAGTAATATGTAATAATAAAAAAACATTAAAAAATTGCTATCATTTAAAAATATTTATTAAATAAATATCATTGTAATGCCATTGAATATAGAGAAAGAAAATTAAAAGGAGCAAAAAATTAAAAGGAAAAAATATTTTTTTAAAAAAAAATCACTTACCGTCGATTTTGATACCACGTTTTCACTTGTGTATCAGAAAGACCCATTCGTTGGGCTAAATCCATTCGATCTTGCACACTCAAATATTTTTGCTTATCAAATGTTGCTTCTAATTCCTAAAAATATAAAAAACAAAAAGAAAATGAAAAATTTTAAAGAATTAATTTTTATGAATTTTTAAAAAAAAGGCCGTAAAAGTTTTAGGATGTTCTAGAAAAATTAATTGTATCATATCATCATACTTGTAATTGTTTATCAGTAAAAATTGTTCGTGCTTTACGAGCTTTTTTACCACATCCAATTGAGGAATGTGAATGTGGACTGTAACCGGAACGATGTGATTCCGTTGACCCGCTTCGTTCATCCTCACCCAATGATGATAATTCTGAATTAAATAATATAATTGATTATAATGATAACAACGGAAATAAATTTTCTTCCATTTTTTGCTTTTACTTTCTTTCTGTCCAATTAAAAAAAATTTTTTTAAAAGTATTTAGTAAAAATTAAAGAAAAAAAGAATTAGCAACATGCTGAAGTATTATTATCGCACTTTTTTTTTCAATTTTTACCTTTTTCATTTTTTAACAAAGTAATTTTTTTATTCTTTTCATTCTCGTGCTTTCATTTTTATCTGCTTTACATATTTTAATTTTCCAATTTAAAAAAATTAGAAAATATTTATCTGCTAATTTATTTGGTTGACAAATTTCTAAATGGTAATGTAATCAAGCAATAAAAACTATAGAAAAAAATAAATTCCAAGAAAAAATTATTATAATTAAGTTAAATTTTGGTGAGTTTTAATTTAATGAAAGTAATTTTTTGCCTAAAATCTCTTTTTAAGTTTTCTGTTTTTTTTTTTTAATGGACAAACTATAATTTTCCCTTTTTCCATTTTTCTATTCAATCAGTTGAACAACATTTTCTCATTTCTTTCTTTCCCTTTTACTTCCTCTCTCTCGCTTTCACACACACATAAACATTTATTCAATTGATATTATCCCTAAGAACCGTAAAATTGATATGGTAACAAATTGATATGGTAAGATAATGATAATAACAATAATAATAGTACAAGCCAATCATATGACAAGACAAAAGCTTAAAAAAGTATTTTGTTGGTAATTAGTAAATGAGTAATGAATTAAATGAACAAATCTCATCTTTCAGTAATCCGTTTAATTAATCCATAATCAATTGTAAGTTTTCATTGAACATATATCTCTCATCTTACCTTTATTTTGCTTTTTTCTTCATAACTACCATAATTTTCTCACCTTTCTTTTCTCTTCCGTCTAATATAATAGCTAATTTTTTTTTTCATTAATTAATCCTAGATTAAAAGCATGTTAATCCTCTCTTCCATACAAAAATATCACCATCCTTCAAAAAGATTATTTCATCCCCTAATTTTCCAATCTTCCATCTGCACTCAATGATTTATAATTTCGATAATCTATTTAAGCCGACTACAAGCAATAATTGTTAATAATTGTAATGAACAGCTTATAAATTAGTTATTGCTAAAAATAGATTAGTTAAAAAGAAAAGCAGAAAACAACAAAAATAAAAAGAAAAAAAAAAGGAAAAGGTGAGGTGTAAATTATTGAAAGATAGAATAAATGAATAATTTGGAAGGATAGAAAAAAGGAAAAAGGTTTTGTTAATAATAATTAGCAGGTAAAAGGTAGATGAAATTAGGAAAGAGATATTTTCCGCTTCAGCACCACTAAATTATGACTACGGTTAGATTGAATTAAAAATAAGCTATTACAATTTTATTGCTTTTATATCATTCATTTAACATAATTAATATTGTCTTGAAAAAAAAAATTATTATTTTTACCGATTTTTTTTCACTTTCTCACTCTGTGCTTAAAAAGATAAGATAATATAATGAATGATTAAGACAGGTGTTAAATGAATGAAATTATTATTACCTGTTTATATTATTGGTGAGCTTAACATTTCTGATTAATGTACAACAGAAACAATATGACAAATATTTTGCTTATTTAATGCAAAATATTGATTTATGGCAACAAAAAATTACAATTACGGTAAAGTGAATATAAATAAATTTTTGAAATTTACAGTTTTTTTCGTTTTTGTTAATTAAATTAAAACAAATTTATATTCATATAATAATAAAATAGACAGAAATAATTATAATTCACTAACTGTGTTTTTTTAACTTTACAGAAGTGCAAATATTTTATTTTTATCTACGTATTTATCTCTTCAATAGAAAAAATAAAATTTTACAAATTTTTTTAAAAATATATTAAAAAGTTTATAAAGTTTATTAAAAAAAAAGTTATTCTGAAGAATAAGAAAATTATAATAACAGATTCTTAAAATTAAAAGCGAATTATTAAATAATTTGAATTTTTTTTACTGAAATATTTTGAAAAAAAGAAGTTTTCGCTTTTTAAATTAATAACTAACCATTTTCACCACTTGTATTTGCTTTTTCATCATTTGAATCAAGAATATCAGAAATTCGGAAGCTACTATTACCCGAACTATTGCTGCTGTGTAAGTTATTAGCAGAAGTGACAATTTTTCCGGCACTACTATTTTGTGTGCCGGATGTTGTATTTAATAGTGCTATCGTTGCCGGATCCACCACACTGTACGCAAACGAATTCATCATTAATTGTCGTGGATCCAATAGATTCATTACCTTCTGCAACAATCAAAATTTCCACACTCGATTATTAATTGATTTTTATCAAAATATTGACTGCACTTATAATTGATAGAAGTCAACATTGATTAATAAAGTAATAAATTATGAATAAAATTCATACTAAATATTGATTAACTTGAAAAAGTTTTATAAAAACAAAAACTCAAAAAAATTGATGAAAAAATGAAAATAGATAAAAAATAATTAATTTCGGAAGTCATCGAAATGTTAAAGCTAATTTGTTTACACCTTCATTTCTTTTTCTTTTTTTAAATGATAACAATATTGAATATTACGGATACAGTAGTATTTGATCACTTTGAAAATAAAATAGACTAACTAAAATGAATGCTAAGTATATAATTTTGAGTATATAAATTTGTCATTTCCTCATTTTATAGCACTTCAAAACTAATTTATTAAATCAAATCAATCCTGCTAGTGCTTTAAATTAAAATTAGTTTTATGCAGATTTATTAGTATTTACTTTTTTTACTCCAAATTCCATCTAGTATTGCTTCAAAATGTAATTTATTATTACTAGTGGATTTTATTAATTACAACTTTTGCTTGATTTTATTTTTTCCAAATATAATGTTTTTAAAAAAAAATAATTAGCTATATTAATTTCTTGTCATTTTCGTTTCATTTTGCAAGGAAAATGAATTAAAATTTAAATGATTAAATAGCAACAAATTAATTAATCAATAAAATTTCAGGTTACATTATATATTTCATTTACATGATCATAATATTCATAAATATATCAATACAGGTTATGGTAATAAATGATAAATTGAATGAAAAAATGTCAATTTTTTCTTTTCAAGTTAATGATGGGTAATTTTTACAGGTGACAACTATTATGTATGATTAACATTTTTTTTTTTGAAAAACATTTGAAGTAAATTTTGCAGCATAATTTTGCTTTTTTATTTTTTTCATTTTTTGAATTAACAAATTAACCAATAATTTGATAACAAGTTTAATTATGAGCTTTTTGTCCTATTTTGCTTAGTTTGCATCACATTCCGCTCCTCACAATTCATTTATTTCCTTTTCCTCCTCAATCAATTCCCGCTGCTCTCTGCTATTATCATTCAGAAGGGAGTTGTGATCATTTTTTAACTTTATATATATTTATTATCTATAATAAACTATTGTTAGTAAAGTTACCAACCAGAATGCATCATTACAACTCTTATTAGATGTATAATTTATTATAAGTTGTTAAAAAAAAATTTAACTTTCAAAATTTTATAAATATCATTTTTTCAGTTCTTTTTTTCAATTCTTAACTAGAAAATCATTTTTTTTTCACTGAAAAATAATGTTCAAAAATGCTATTTGTTTACAAAAATCAAATAATTAAATTATTTAACAAAACAAAAAGGAAGGAGAAGCTAAATTAACATTTGTTAGTCGAAAATTTTTTAAAGCTAAATTAACATTTGTTAGTTGAAAATTTTTTATTGTTATATTTTTGAATTTAATTTTCGCGAATTCATTTGAACTATTTTTTACATTTGAATAAAAAAAGAAAAATTTAAGTTTAAATGTAATTTTAATTTTAAATTATGATAACTAATTGATTAGAAACTGAAAAAGAATGAGAAAATGATAGACAATTTAGGATGAATAAAATTTACTATTTAGGAATTAATTTCGAAAGTGTTTTCTTACAATTTTTCCTTCAATTTAGTGACTGAAAGATTATTTGAAGTGAAAATTGCACGTTTTTAATGCAGTCAAAAATTTACTCATAAAATGTTCAAACTTGCTTGAGATAATTTCATTTTCTCCACGTCAACATTTAAAATACAATTACAAATACTTAAACCTATTGAATTGCTACACAATTTTCAATATTGATTCATATTTAACTATTCAGTATATATATTCATGAAATAATGAGTAACTTAGCAATTAATTATGCCTACCTGTTTTACCATTTATTCTTTTCAACAATATTCGAATGAAAATTATAATAAATGAAAAGATAAGGAAAATTATTAGGCTAGATATTTACGATATAGTTAGAAGTTTGTCATATTTAAAATTTAAATTTAGAGATGAGTGTGTTAAAGAGATTTTAAGAAAATTTCTGAAATTATTACTATTAATTGGAAAATTGATATTCTGGTAAAACAAGTCAAGTAATTTAATTAAAAACTTTAGAAATTTTCAAAATCAGTGAATTATTGTCATCTATAGAAACATTTAGAGATTTAAATTCATCAAGAAAATAACAAATAAAACCTAAACTATTCATAAATATGCACTAGCATTTATGAACATAAATAAAAACAGAAATCCAGATGAAGCAATTAAATACCGAATAAGAATAATACTTTAAACAACAACCAGCGACAACAACAACAATGTACAATAACAACACGAATGATGAGAGTGAAACAGAGAGAGAGAGAGAGAGAGAGAAGAAAGGAGAGAATATTATTAGAAGAGAAGCTGATCAAGTCACCGTAATGGGACTGAGAGAGGACGTTTTGGGGTGGGACGACAGTAGCGCACATCTAATAGGGCAACGAATAGCTTTGATTGCCATCATTTTGGAACTAAACAGCCATTATAATGTCTCTCATTGGCTATTTTGTTCATTTTAGGGTGGAGCTCTCTCGAAACCACCATTAGATGCGGGGGCCACATTACTAACTTCTTATAGACATTCACGTACGTTTACGTACATTAACTCACAAAGATGCACATGCATCAGTGAATGGCAAGATTCACTATTGCGTTCATCGAGGTGTGCTGTGGTATTATTAAAATCCAATTATAGAGGGTCGGGGAGTGGCGCAGATGAGACAGAGGTGGACAAGAGGGCATCAAAAGATATATTTCATATATATATACATTTCACATACAAATATATTATCCCATTTACATATCATACCTAAACACATTATATAGTTATTAATTAAGATTTAATTGGGACAGGTAAGAAGATAGAAAGAAATGGAACAAAGAGGAAGTGAAAGAAAATTATTGAACTTTTAATATTATTAATTATGAATTAAGATTTGAAGTAATTTGGAAAAAAAGTTTTTTTTTTCATTTCAGTGATTTTTTTTTTGTTAATTTATTGCAAAATTATTTCCAATTATTACTGTTAACATTAAATCTCATATTTTATTTTTCACCTATTTTTTTCATTTAATTTTGTATATATTTTTTGTGGTTGAATAAATTGAGTAAATAATTTATGAAAAAAAAGCATTCATTTTTTTATTTTTCTCTCTAACTTGTATTGCATATTAGAAATGAAATTTAAAAAAAAATAATTCAGTGCAAGAAAAAAATGGGTGAAAATTATTTTTTAAATAAATATTTACTGTAATTATGCACATTTACCGTAATGAAAAACAGTTTTTTATGGTATTTCTTAATTTTTCTTCACCAATTTTTAAAAATAATTCTAATAACATAAATATTTGAATCATTTTTGGTGAAATTTCTTTTATTTTCTAATCAAATACATTTGAGATTTTCGTCTCCTACTTTTCTAAATATTTACTGATTCTGTTAAGACTCTTTTTTTTTTGTTCCGGAAATTTACACATACACATACATGCATATACTTTTGCATAGTTACACATATATCCATGCACACATACATACAAAGATATATACACATACATATAAACAACATAGAAGCATATACATACACAAATGCAAACATACACATTAACACATATATTTTTGTCCACACACAGACACGACACACATACATACACACATATGCTCCTAGATCAGTTCTGGAAAATATTATAGATTTTAGTAATTTCATACTTCAAACTGGTGTTTTTGAAAGTCATTGATATACGAAACTAACCAAAGTATATTTTGTGCAATAATGACGATAGTGACAATGATACAATGATAATAGTAATGATAGTGCTAGTGATAATGATAACAAGCTAGTTTCTTCCCTTTTATTTCAATCACTAATATTCACGAAAACAAATTACGAATTTTAACAATCTATCAGACTTTTTGCTTTTTCACTTTTGTCAAACATATGAAAATTCAATAAGAAACATTTTAAATACTCAATTTCCATTACTGATTTTTTTTGTTTTGTTGGTGGTATTGTTAAAAAGAAAAAGCAAAGTAACATTAAATGTTATCAGTGAAATAAAAATTTTTCAATTATATCAGTTATTGTAGCAGTGGTAATTGCTGTTGTTGTTGTCACTATTATTGTTTTTGCAGTGAAAGTGCTAAAAAGGAATCGACTAATTCGCGCTAATTTTTTTTTTCGTTTTTAAGAGTGAAAGGTTGATAAAAAAAGGAAAATTGTCAAAAGCGTTAATAAATTTGTTAAGGAATTTTACAATTTTCTCATCGTTTAGTATATAATTTTCGGTTTGAAAATGAATATTTTCCGGAAACTGTATATATAACTTCTTGCTTCTTTTTTTCAATTTTTTTTTTAAATTTTATTTCCGTTTTCTTTTTCCACTTTTTTTCTTAAAGTAATTTTTTTTCTTTCAAATGCTTCTTTTTTCCATCCATTTTTATTATTATTACTTTTATGATAAAAATTTTTGTTGTAGTAATTATTTTCGACAATGAAAGAACTTTTTTTCTCTGTGATTACTTTGTTTAAATTTTAAGTGAGAGAAAGAAAAAAGAGGAAAAAGGAAATTATTAGATAGTATGGAATGCTTGGTTCATACGAAAATGAATTATATTTTATGAGAGAGCTTTTTAAATATTTCTTCTCTTCACTAATAAGAAATATCACGGGTAAATGAATTGTAGATGAGAAAATGGGTAAAAATGAGGGTAGAAAAAAAGAAGAGAGGGAGAGGTATGTGATGGTATGAAAGTTAACAAAAAAAAAAGAAAAAAGAAAAAGACCTTGAAGAGTAAAAACATGAGTGAGTTAATAATAATATATCAATGAAAGATTGTGATAATTGCTATGCTACACTAATATGCTATCTAACCATCTATTCACCTACTAAATTATACTCTAACTTTAACTTAGTTATTCATCAATTATGTTCCATTTTTTGGGTAAAAACTTTGATGATAATGTTATATTCATCAACTATTAATTACAATTCATTTTTTACTCAATGAGTAATAATAATAGTGATAATAGTAATAACAATAATGATAATAGCAATAGCAACAATAAATGAGAATAACAATATTAGTTATTTATTGTTTATAATCCATTTATTAGCGAAATAATAATAATGACAATAATAACACCAATTATTTTTATAGAGTACGATAAATGTGTAAGAATTGATAAATAATATGCTCATAATTACTCGTTTTAAATTTTGTTTTTTTTTCTTTTTTTTTATTTATTTCTCGTTATTCGCAGTAAACGTTGTTCACATAATACTATTTCTTTCGTCGGATATTAGCAATTTTAATTATGTCTAAATTATCGTTGTATTTTGATATTTATTATTTCATTACGAGTTAATTAAAAGTTTTTTTTCTCCACCAACTTATCTTAATTATTTTAAAACAGGAAAAAATTCCATTGAAGAATCGTTACATTATCAATGAGAGAAAATTGGTGGAGAAAAATGAAGATCAAATTTAAATATATATTATTTGAATATTATAAACTGAAAGGCTTTTTTAGGGAATTTATTTTAAAAATTAATCAGCTTCAATCGTTCTTTTTTTGTATGGTTGTTGAAATATCATGCATTTCTTTTTTAACATGAACAAGCTATATTAAAATTAATATATTTTATAGTTCACAATTCATTGAAACAAATAAGAAAGATATCTTAAAATCAACCTATTTTAAAAAATTCATTAACCAATCAATTTTTATTATCAAAACAAAAAATGAAAAAAAAAATACAGTGTCCATATTGCATATTATATTCTACTAAATAATTATTTTTCTTAAGAAATCAAAAACCTTTTAATATCTGATCACATTCTAAAACATCATCAATTATTTTCGAAGCCTACAAAGGTCATGAAAATATCAATTAGATTCGTCAAATTAATTATAATTAATTAAGGGTATATAATGATAAGGTTGAAATAACAGTAATAATAACGATGATTAAGAAATCAAATTGTTGCATACTTCCATTTTTTTCATCATTTCATTCCATTCTAACCAATACCGCCATTCTTTTCTTTGTTATCGTGTTATGCCCTTTTAACCTTTCTCAATTAGTGCCGAAATAGCAATAATTAAAATGACTTAAAGACCATTTTCCGCCTCATAGTCATACATATATCCTACCGAAAGTTAACTAAAGAAATGGAAGGGAAAGAAGAAAAAATATTCTGATATTTACAACAAATAGTTACTAAAGCGCAATTGGTATGACACGAAATATTTTGGTTGAAATGGTTCATTTTGAATAGATAGGTAAGAAAAAAAGAGAGAGTACATTGTGTGAGGGATACTATCATCAAAAACAGGTGCAAAAATAATTATCCGTTTTAAAGCGGTATCTATAAGAAAAAAACGAATCATTACTTTCTCTTGGGAAAAAAATGAATTATCTTTCAAAAAAAAGAAGGAAAAAAGGTACAAATTTTGAATTTTTCAATATAAAATTTTAAATTATTCTATTCTACCACAAGTAATTGATAGGTAACAGAAAAAAAATCAAAATTGAATAATTTTCTCAGTTTTATTCTTTTGCACTTTTTTCTTGAAATTAATAGACGCATTTGAAAAATAAAATATTTGATAAGAAAAATAATTGTAATTAATTTACATGCTTGCATAAGTTAGATTTTTAGTTTCTTTTTCCTTTTTTTTTGAAAAAATATTAAAGTAAATTTTGTTAATTAATTATTTCTCTTAATAAAAATTAATCGTGTAATAAACTTGTTATTAATTAGAACGTGAAAAATTCATTTTTTAACAGTTTTTAATTTTGATTAATTCTAGTAGCAAAATTTGAAGTTTAGCAAAAATACTAGAAATAATACAACACACTGAAGATGGGTAAGAACTTAATTATGATTACTGACTAAATTAATTACAATACAATTATGTTTCAGATGAATTCGACAATTATCGTTAAACAATCACCTTTTTACTTTTCATTGACCGCTCAAAATTGCTCCATCGACTCATATTATGCAATCTTTTAAATGAATAGCATAACATTTAAATACCGAAAGTATTTATTTTCATTTTTCCTTCTCATATTTACTTCAATAATTCATTGTATTAGTTTCATAGTTAATTAGATTATTTCGTCTCGTTTTTCATTTTTTTCATCCTACCCAAATTATGATTCCCTCAATTTGTCTCATAATTAATTTTCAACTTTAACTAAACTATGATAGTACTTAATTAGTTCTGCAGTTTGTTTTCAATTTTAAGGATTTGAAAATTAATTTAGTTGAAAAAAAAAATGTATGGAAAAAATTCCAGAGTGAAATACCAAATTTTAAGATAAAGTTAAAAAATCTATGGATATATCATTTGTAATCAAGTACGACATGTCGTTAAATGATCGATAGATCATTATATTTATATAAATGTATCAATTTTATTACTTCATCTCTATTACTCTTACTTTATATATATATGCATGTATGTATATGAAATACATTTAATTTAATTTCGACTCGAATGATCCAAAATTTCTGATTGTTACGTTTTATAATTTATAATTAAATTTATCAATTAAATTACATCATTTTCTTACTTCTGCATGAGTCCATTTACTTCAAATTGCATTATCACTTCTATAAAGGTCCATTTTTATGCAAAAATTAACAATCAGAGAATTAAATTGTTTATTTTTTAAATTATTTTTAAATTATAAATTACTCGAAATAAACATTAATATTTGTGCAATTTGCAAAATATTTCAACTATTAAATTAACAATAAATGCATTTCAGAGAAAAAAAAATCGTTAACAAGATCGATTGTCATTGTATTGTGCAATTAATGAACAGGTATATATGACACCTGTTGACATTACCCGTTGTCCAACAATTCACATATTTGTGTTAAGAGGACATTTATATAGATCAGAAAGCTGATAAGGGAAGATGCATGCAAATTAATGACATTAGAGTGAAGGATTATTGTGATAACCACAGATGGCCTGAAGGCTGTCACCAAATTTTCATTCTCCATTGTTACTTTATTGTTTTCAAACTTTTCATTATTTCCTGTCATCATTTCATTTCATATATTTTATTTCTTTTGACCTACTTTTGTTTTCTTCCTCTTTTTGTTTCCTTTTTTTTTGAAATGATCAAGTTTCTTATCAAAGAAAAAATCAACTTCTTATCATATTGTAATTAAAAAAAAGATTTCCATTCAATACATTCTGAATTGTAGTTTTATAATTTCTGATTGCTGATGACCTTTTTCTTCTCTCTTACCTCATAAAAATGCTACCGTATAAAAAGTGTCACACAAAAAAAAATATATATGCATAACTTCATTTTCAATTCATAATCATTTCACACTAAAAAATTATTTAATCCAATCATCTATCATTCATTTTTTATTGTGTAGAATATTTGATTTATATACTATTTTGTGTAAATAATGGAATATATTTGAATTGAATACCGAATGATGAATTAAAAGTGAGAGGAAAAAAATTGAAACAAATCAGAAAGTTTTTTTTTTAACTTTTTCTCTCTTCTTCATTTAATGCTATGTATTAATTAATATATCTCTTTGTAAGTACTACAAAAAAAAAATTTTAAATAAAAATAAAAGAAAATATTTTGCTTTAAAATTATTTGATATCGTTTCAAACAACAAATTTCTTTTTGACCGATTAATTTTTCAATGTTAGCTTTTTTCAAATGTTTTATGAAAATCTATCGCCTAATACTTTTTAATAACAAACAAAAAAATTAATGAATTGTAATTGTTTATGTAATTTACCAAAATGATATCTGATAACATGAAAATTCATTAAAATGATTTCTGATATGATAAAAATGATATTCATATTTGATGAAATAATTAAATTATGGATAAATTTCATGTCGATAAACATTTAAAGTTTGCATTGATAATTAAATATTATTTAATAAATGACTGAAGTCTTCAGTCCAAACGAATGATTATTAAGTAATAATAAAGGAATAAAACAATTTCTCATCACAATCAATTTAATTACAAGTAATTAATGCTTAACAAAATATTACCAAATAAACATTTTTTGTTTGTTATCCATTTCAAAATAAGAAAAATCAATCTTTAATGGAAATTTAGAATTGAAAAATTTTGCGCTATCAATGATAGTGATAAGTTAAATAAGCGATAATACTTCTTTTACTAAATTAATTCTGAAGTTGTAAACAGTAAACAGTTTGAATTATCAATGGCATTAAAATATTATAGGTTTTTAAATCAATTGGATTATTTGAAGTTTACCTTGAGATTACATATTATTACTTATTAACTCAAAAAGAAAAAAAACTTCGTTATATTTGTGATATTTTACAGGCTTATATTACATTAATCATTAAGCACTACTATACTGTTACCGCCAAACAACAACAACAATAACAACAGTCCTAATAATAGCAACAACGACAACAATAGCAATAAAAGGAAAATTAGGTATTGGACTAGAATTTAAGGAAGGATGATAGTTTTGTAGAGATCATTTAGCGGCATTTATAATTGAAGACTTTATTTTGTGATATTGTAGTTGAGCGCTAATGGGCTTACATTATTTACTTCTGTGCGGCATCAACGTTTGATGCGATAATGTCAAATTAGCGCCTCTTAAAATACTTCAATGATCAAAAATGACATATTTCGTTTTTGTTATTTGTCAATAAATGAAAGAAGAAAAAGAAAAAAGATGAAAATATTTATATTAAATTTTTTTATAAAATTAGGAAAAATTTCTGTCATTTTTCTGTTATTATTTTTATTTTTCTTTTTTATCATTCGTCTCTTTCTTTCTTTTACAAATCTTTTTTTCTTTGCTTGAAAAAGAGAATAAAATAGAGATTATTTGAGAAGAAACAATGAAGAGATATGATATGATATACCAAAATTTGATAAATAAGAGAAAGTATCTTTGGAGAAATTATATGATATGATATAACAGTACCCAATTGTGATAAGTAATCTTTTAAGGTGTTGTGAAAAGGAAAGATATGATAGTACCATAATGCATTAAAATCATATTAATAAAAATATGAAATGAATTATTAATGAAAATGATTAATTTAATTTTCAATTTTAATGTGTGTAATAAGCTAAATTTGATTTATTTTTCTGGTTTTGAGAGAAAAAAGAAAATAATCCTGATTTGAAAAAAACTGCAAATATAATTTTAATAGAAAAAAACTCTGCAAGATTCTTTCTTTTCTCATTAACAATCAAACAGATAAAAAAAGACAAGGAGGGGCAAAGAGAGTGAGGGACATATAAAGAAAGTGTAATATATTTCAAAATCATATTTACTTAATTTTTATTATCATTAATTATTATTAATTTTCTAATTATTATTAAATTATTATTAATTTTCTAACTTTAATTATTAAAACTTTTGATAATTTTATCATATCATATCATATCAAATATGCATATATTTTGAAAAAGTTAAATAAGGAATAGCAATTGTCAAAATAATTTTGCTTAATTTT